>JANHGL010004868.1:0-87019 GCA_024611195.1 Ceyx melanurus | reverse complement strand
GAGGGGACGGCCCTGGGGCAGCCGAGCCGCCTGAGTGAGGAACCAGGCCTGGAACGGGTCGAGGTGATGCCCACCCGCGATGCTCGCCTGAGGGCTTGGGACAACGGAGGTGTGAAGGTGGAGGGGTGGGTAGGCTAGGCTGAGGTGGGGCTTTGGAGGCAGCCGTGCAAGCTTGGCACTGGTTGTTCCCCAAAGACCCTTCCTTTCCTCATTTTGCCCTCGTTTGTCAGGAGAGCCGTGAGGGGCAGCCCCCCGGCTGTGGGGCACGGATGCTGTGCTGTCCTGCGGCCAAGGTGGGACTGGGGTGAGCAGGAATGCAGGAGAGGAGCAGGTGAAGAAGGACAGGGGCTGGCAGGGCTGGCTGGTGTGTGGCTCTCACCGTGTCCATGAGGGATCATCTAGCAGAAATGTCCCAGAAGGAAAGTTTAGAAGCACTGGAACTGTTATGAAGGGAAAGGGAACCAGCAGTGCAACCTACAAATGTGAAAATCCTGCCAGGAAAGATAGAACCCCTTCCCTTTTCCACAGAGAGTAGGACAAGAAGTGATGTATTTGCAGGCAGGGAGAACTCCATCAAACATCAGGGAAGCCTTTTTTAAGGGTAAGAATAATTAAGAAGAGGTTGTTTACAGGGCGGATAACTAAGGGTCAAAATATGTGGATGGGTTTATTGGCTTCTTAAGACCATTTCCAGCCTTGTTTTCTGTGTGCTGGCTGTAGTCCTGAGCAGCACCTCTTCAGCACAGCACAGCTTGTCACTGTGGTGGGTGACCTGCCACTACAGAGCTGTTCAGACAAAGGGCAGAAGAGCTGCTATCGTTTCAAATGGCTTGCTTTGCTGTTTTGAACCAAGTGAAATACAGAGAGCACCTAACTGATACCCTTTTATCCTATTTTATTAACAAAACACTGAAGTATTGGATGAAAAACCTTATTTTTGTTGATGGAAGTATAATCATGCCACATTTTAGCCACAATTTGTCTTAGATTGACAAAAATGTCCATGTAAATCAACAGCAACAATAAAAAAAGAAATTAATTGCAATTAAGTTAGAATATCAGGAAGAACAGAAGATAATGGGCCCTATAAGATTTTCTTAAATAGCTTTTTGATGTGTATAAAAGGTATAGATATTTATCTATCTTCTTAATTTTGTGACAGCTGAGTCATCTTAACATCCCTTTCCACACTGATATCACCTGTTTTCTATTAGCTTGTTCTAATTGCACTTCTATTTGGCCCCAGTCCTCTAAATGCTTAAACACACTTGTAACATTATGAACACCAGTAACCTCACTGAGGTCTATGGGACTATTAAGCTGAAGGAAATGAACCTGCTTAAATATATGAATGGGCTGCCCTGTGATTTATATTTGTTTAATGACAGAAAGAATTGTTGAGTCCTTGTGGCTAAGGGATCCTGAAGAGAAGTTTTCCTTTTCTTCTGCAGCTCAGGAGGTAACAGTGATTTTAGGGGATTACCTTTTTTTTTTTTACTTTTCTCTTGTTTCATCTTTGAAAGGTTTGCATTAATTATATTTTTTTTTTCTCCCAATTTTGTTGAGTTTTTTTGTTTAGTTGTTTAGGTGTGGGTTTTTTTTAATTTCCTCTTGATTTTTTAATAATTTATTTTTACATTCCTTCCCATCCTACTGCAGTCATTTTGTTTTCTATCCCTTTTATTCATATACGAGTGTGGGATTTGAAAGAGTCTAACAAAACTGTTTGGAGAATATAATAAAGTAAAAATTAACATGGTTTCCATAGCAGGCTTTGTTTGCAGGTATCAAGGTGTCAGTGGGGGTTTTATGTGTTATTACAGTGTGAAGGTGCTGGGTTGTTCCACACTGAGGTAGTAGCCCATGGGATGCTTTTAGGAAACTGCTGACATACAAGAATTTATTAACTGCTCTGACATAAAGAACATCACAAACCCAACAGCTGAACAAGAAATCCTAGGAGATAATGCCAGTCTGTGTAGAAAGATCTGGAAAAGGAATTTTTGAAGATTCTTCATTTTTTCCTCTCTGTTTAATTCATTTGATGTGCCCACATCTAGAGAGAGCATCAACCAGTAACTGATGAATTTGTTTGTTTGAGATTTTCCATGGTGGACAGAGGATCTGGAGCTCCAAGCAGAAGATAATGTAATCATTGCTAACCTCTTGCCTATTGGAGGACTAATATTTGTGTCCCAAACAGGTGATTTCAGATGGAAGTGCCTGTAGGCTCCGGAGCTTCATCAAGAAGAATCGTTCTGGGCTCACCAAAGTGGATGAGTTAAATGCCACCCCACTGCACCATGCTGCAGAAGGAGGTCAAATAGAATTAATGCAGTTGATCATAGAGGATTCTTCCTGTGAAGGTAACACCCATTTTAGGAGCTATTTGATTTAACAGAATAAAAAAAGTTCAATCATCAAAGTGTTTGTTACCCAACGGAAGCAGAACTGGTCCATCTTCTTTACATGCATAGATTTAAATGTAGTTCAAACTGCCCAACACACTTTGCAGTGTCTTGGGTGTGCTTTGGGCCACCCTTATGTTAGCACTGTTTTTAATGCAGTGAATCAATAGATCTTACTTTGTTTGGGACTCAGATTTTCAGTCTTCTAATCTGAAAAAAAGCCCTCCAGTGAAGTGCAATAGGCCTGACTTTTTGTCTTCCTCCTGTATATTGTCTTTTGTTATGCTTATAATGCTGGAAACATAAAATTTGCTTTCTTATACTTGTCATTCAAGTTGCCATCACAACTTGCTTTACTTAACAGTGAGGAAGAAGAAACATTTGGTGAGATTGGCCAGCTAAAGAAATCTAGGGAAGAAGTGGCAAGTAGGAGAACATGGGGCCTTCAGTGATGGACAAACACTCTGTGTAAAGGTTTTATTTAGTTGTTATTCATAAGCATTGTGTACTACACCTTTAGGACTCCACTAATAGGCTGTGGGTTATTGATACAATGGCCCTGAAAAGCTCATTTTTTTCACCTAATGGCGGCCAATCTTATTTGATATGATCCCATCTGAAACATTATTTTTCTTTTAAATATATATTTTTTTAATCTTAACTTTTGGGAATAACAAAGTTTATTTGCAATTTTTAAGCACAAAAAAAATGTGTAGAACAAACCAGTTTTCTAACTGGTGTGAACAGATTTACTTCTATGTTCTTAAGTGGATCAGAGTAGAGATGGTCTTTAATCTTGTTACAATTTGCAAGCACTTATTTATTATCTCTTAGTTATTCACAGCCACTTGTTCTGGGCAGTCTCTAAGGCAATGCCAAATAAGAAAGAGACATGGAAGGAGGGAAATCAAGTAACACCCGAGGGGGGAGAAAAGATACAGAATGCTGGATAAGAAATAGGAGGGTGTTTCAGCTGTCCTGGGGTCTCTGTAGGCAGCACTGTGCATTCAGCAGGATGTGTAATCAGTTCAGCACAGAGCACTGTGTGACAGGCAATCTGGCCCCTTTTCCCTCCCAAGAAAGGCAGCAGCACAGACCTAACCATCCACTGAAGACATTTATTGGGTTCTCTTTTTCAGTGCATTTGAATTTTCAGAACATTTGATGGTTTTGCTTTGGTTTTGGTTTCCTTTTGTTTTCTCTCCTTTGGCTTAGCATTAAATGTGATGGATTCTTCTGGAAATACCCCTCTGCACTGGGCCACAAAGAAAAACCAGGTGGAAAGTGTTAGTTTGCTTCTCAGCAGAGGAGCCAATCCAAACATTCTCAACTCCAACATGATGGCACCTTTGCATATGGCCGTGCAGTCCCTGCATAATGAAATTGTTAAGGTAAGTCTAAGGCCACAAAAATATATAAACTTGATAAGCAGCTCAACTTCAGCTGTGTGCACACCACCAAGACCTTGTTTCCAGATGCTGTATCTCCTCATGCTTTGTTTAGACAGCAGGATGTGGAATAGATGATGCTGATAGAAGTGTTTTTGTCTTCTTAGCACAGCCAGTAAGTAGCACCTTACTAATCTACATAAATACTCCTATTTGTGCTATTGTAGTAGTCATTATGTTTCATAGATCATTCTCTTAAATTTTCCAAACACAAATAAATTTATTTTAAAATATTCTTTGTAACATGAAAAGGTAATGTAGACCTATGTTATTTCAAATGTTTCCATTCTGATTTTTTTTTGTTTCACAATTATGTAGAAGTATCAGCATTTTCTTGAAACTAGTATATATTTTTCAATTAAAACTAGATTAATATTAGTCAGAAAACACAGTTCTGAAAACCATCATTTTAATGATCATTTTTATAGTAGCAGAGCTAAAGCTGCAGTTGAAAGTCACAAAAATCTATTGTGAAGAAATTACTAAGGTGTCCATTTTAAACCTTATAAAATACCAACAGCATTGAGGTTTTAAGCAGCATGTTTTCCATCACATGTTCAAGTGGAAAGAGAATAATTTCACTTCCTATGTGGCATTTGGATAGAATTTTAGAATTTGTGAAATTTTTGACTTTACTAAGTGAATACCATTGTAACATCATGTCCCATTTTCACCTTTAAACTGTCTCTTTAGTTTATCCAAACTAAAGAAAGAAAAACATTCCTGTATTCAAAACTTAAAATCCTTCAGAGATTTTTGGTGCTAAAATATTTCACTCACATTTTTTACACAAATATCCTCACATCTTTTACAAAATCTGTATTCTTTATTAATTAAGAGGAATAAAAGCTGAAATACAATGACATTTAAAAAATGTACTTTATATCTCTTTTCAACAAGTCCTGTCTCCCTTGATCTTCTTTAACTGTCCAACAGATACCTAATTGAGCAGGACCCACAACATTGCCACTTGCCAGGGAATATAGAATATTACAAGACATTAAAAATAACAAACTCCAGTTGAACAATCCACATCTGCAGTTTGCTCCAGAAAATATTTTCTGCCCATATTGGGAAAATTGTTACATGAAATTTTAGACACCCTGCAGCTACGTGCACTATAATGTTTGGCTTTTGGCTGACTGAATGTTTTCTTAAACATTTAGATTTTAGTCCAGCATAGCAGTACAGATGTTAATCTGGAAGGTGAAGCTGGGAACACACCTATAATCGTGGCATGTTACAAGGATAATCCTGAGGCACTGACACTCTTGGTAGGTGTAATTACCCATCCTCTTCTGGTCTGATTCTGTTTGTCTCAGATGCAGTGTTAATCTGTTCTCGTGTTCTGCCTTTGCTTTATGGGGAAAAGCTAATCATGGACCTGGTATTCAAGCTACTTTGCAAGTTACTAATGAACTTTAATCTTTTAAAAGCACATATAAATAGATTCTAGTGGCCAGTTTAAGAAAAACACTGATTTTGAAGGTCATGAGAACACAAAATGAAGCACATATATAGTGGGTTGGGGGTTTAAATTAGAGAAGAGTAGATTTAGACTGGGTATCAGGAAGAAGTTCTTTACTTTGAGGGTGGTGGATCAGTGGCACAGGCTCCCCAGGGAGGTGGTTGAGGCCCCATCTCTGGAGATACTCCAGGTGAGGTTGGCCAAGGCTCTGAGCAGCCTGGTCTAGCTGAGGGTGTCCCTGCTCACTGCAGGAGGGCTGCACTAGATGACCTTTGGTGGTCCCTTCCAGCCCTAAACATTCTATGACACTATGTGTGTAGATATAACATGCAAAAGATGTTTGGATATACCCAGGAACCTGTATCTGTGATAGTGAGTTAATTGATCATCATTTTCTGTGTGCCACTAAACTATATCTGGGCATTCTTTTTCAGATTGAAAATGGAGGGAAAATATGTAAACCAAACAAAACAGGATGTATGCCTATCCATGCAGCTGCATTTTCAGGTGCAAAAACATGTATGGAAATTCTTTTAAAAAAAGGTAACTATGCTGTTCCCAAGCAGTCAGTGGGATTTGGTTTTTGGATTTACAGGAGGGTTACCAGTTTACTGCTTGAATTAACAAAGAACTGTGAAAACAAGAAACAAACAAACAAATAAAAACAAACCAGCCCTATGATTGAAAACTAGGATTGAATTACAAGAAGTTAATGCAATTATTCCTATGGGTAACTCATGCTTGTAGCTGTTGTAGGATTGAAGCAGTTTAACTGCTTTCCTAAATATGGCTCCCTTTCTTGTTCAATGATAGATGTGAGAGGTTTCTATTCTGAGGGGGGACGACATTATCCCACAGTTAATACACTTGCTTTGAATGACTTTATATCTTCTGTTATCTCATTCTTGCTAAAAAAAAAAAAATAAAATGTCATTGATTTCAATCCCTCAGGTGAAGAATTGGGCCACTCTGCCAAAACCCACATCAATTTTACTAATAATGGAAAGTGCAGTCCACTTCATTTGGCAGTGCAAAGTGGAGACCTCGAAATGATTAAAATGTGCATTGAATTTGGAGCCCAAATAGATCTGAAACAGGTAAAACTCATAATGAAGCAAAAGATTGATAGATATTTAGATAAAACCTAATCTCTAGATCTCTGAGATTATCATGTGCATTGTCTTTTCCAATGTGAAAACTAGGGAGCAGCAAATGTAAACAAATCTCTTGTTCAGAACAGGCAAAATGTGAGGTGTCTCTACACATTACATAGGATGTGTTGAGTATGAAAAGTTTTCATGGATTCAAAATGCCTTTGGGCAGATCCCTAGAGGAAAAATCAGTCCCTGGCAACTGAATCTAACATGCCCTCTGGCTCAGGATGTCCTTGAGTCATGAGCAGAGTCTGGGAGAGCACCATTGAGAATGGTACAGCCTTCCTCACAAACTTCTTTATGCAACTGCTATCATCCCTCCCCAGAAAGGACCCTTCAGCCTGACCCTTTCTCATCATACTTACCCTTAGCCTTGCCCTCACCTTCACACTGTCTTCTTTGTAAGCAGCACAAATTCATGACGCTGCTGCTGCTGTTGGTGTGAGAGCCTGTGCCTGACTTGATGATGAATAAACACTTATGAAAAGACCTGTCATTCATCAAATAGTTTGCAAGTCTGCAATCAGCTCACAGGATGACAATAACCATGTTTCAGCCTTCTTTTATTGGTTTGATTCTTTGAACACACAGCTTTTGGATGAGATGATTTATGCTGCTGATTTTGTGATGGGTAAGGCTGTTTTGGGGATGCTTATGGCATGGTGGAAAAGCCCATTCCTATGCATTCACTGAAACATTCCAGTTCTGAGAAGGAGGAAGCTAAAACCCTCAGACATATATCAAAGCTAGTTTAGCCTCTTTTGGCAAATATTGTTCAAATCTAGTTGTTCTTATTTATTGCTTAATAGTTTTCTATCTGTTTAGCTTAAGAGCATAATAGACCAAGTTATTTTTAACCTGCAGAAAATACTATTTAAGAAAAACTCCTAAGGAGTATTTCATTTAAGGAAGTCAAAAACAGTTTTAAATAATGCATTTTCTGTATTATATAGCTTACTTGTTTGCTTATTCATTTGTACTTGTCTACCTCTGGTTTTCAAAGTTTTCCTTTGCTTTGTCTCTGGTATTAAGGAGTGCTCTGTGTGTCTGTCACTAATTCAACTAAAAAAGATTGGTAAGAGTGGAATAATATCTTAGGGACTTGGCCTAGAATAGTAAGAAACTTTGTAGTAATCCTTTAAAACTATCTCTTTAGTCTCTTCTGGTCTTTAAGATCTCTTTAGAGTTCACTAGTTAAAGACTAAAGTTTAATTACTTGCATAGAAATGCAGGCATTTAGGAATTTTAAATCCTGGGTGATAACTAGCATGTAGTGCAGTAGGCTAGGGATTAGGTTGCTGGGGTTTAAATATTGAAGTGTTGGTTTCTTTTCCCATTTCCAGAATGAAAAATGCACAGCACTTCATTTTGCTGCCACTCAAGGAGCAACTGAGATTGTCAAATTAATGATGTCATCCTATGCTGGTGAGGAATCCATTATTGATGCTGTAGATGGGAATAAGGAAACACTGCTGCACAGGTAGGGAGCTGCTCTGCCAGGCATCACTCTTACATTCTGAGCCATGATATTCTTAGTTACTCTCAGCATCCAATTACACTTTATATAGTATGCTGTGGAAAACCCTTTTATGTGGGTTGGAACCTCTTCAGGGGACAAGGGATGGTTTTAGTACAGTATGAAAGAGTAATTTGAAAGATCTGACATGAAGTGACTGGTCCTGTAAAAATCAGTGGTAAAATGCCTACTGACCAATGAGGTCTTTGTTTTTGAACTGAGCTTAGTTTAAAAACAAAACTCTGTGACAAAAATCAAAACAATTTATTAAAATGACTTGTGTAATAAAGGTATTGCTCTGTCTCTTGATTCTAAAAATTACTTATTTGAAAATCTTACAAAATGCAGCAAATGGAGAAGAGTGCCTTGAAACTTCAGTGTCCTTTCTAATTACTATATTTTTGCATTTTTCCCCACAGGACAGCATTGTTTGATCATTATGAACTGGCAGAGTATTTGATTTCAATGGTAAATATTTAAACAAGCAAAATGTTTATAGAGATTATTGCTATCTATTGCTAAAGGTCTGCATAGACAAATTCATAAAGGAGAATGTTTTCTCAAGTATAGGTTATTTAGATAGATATGTATATATTTCATAATGAGTAATTGGCAGTTACAGTACAGTAGTTGTGGCTCCATAATAACATCCCTCAGGTACAGAGGATAAAAACCTGCATTTTTATATCCATTTTACTTATTCAGAAAGATTTCATAAATATCTTCTTCAAATATGAAAAACTGGTTGAGTCATTCTCACATCTGGGGTACAAAACATGAAATAAATGCTGAACACGCATTGAATTTAATCTGATTTTCCAGAAAGAAATTACGTCTTTGAATTATGTACATATGGTTGTTCTGGGATCATGTAGCCATATACTGAAGTTTGTGCATGTTTTAAAAACATTTTTTACTCTGTGTAGTTTGATTCTGTTTCTTCACTGGATAATTATGAGGGAGAAAGACAAGAAATGCTGAACAGGGATGCTTTTGTAAGCATATATAAAATTATATATTAGATTATCCATGCTAAGTGAAATTGTCCAGGCACACTAGATGTACTATTTACATTTAAATGGCACCAGTTTTTGTTGTAAGCTGTAGGTCAGTGTGCTGCACAAAAATAAACAGACAACCAAACTCTACAAATATTTCTTGTGGAGTTTTTCATTATCTCCCATTTGGTCTCAGCATAACATGGCAATGGGCAAGTGCTTTTGTTTTGATAACAAAAATTGCATCAATAAAGATGTAAAAAGCAGCAAGTTCTCAGGATTTAGCTAGTATCTTAGAAATGTTAGTGTTTTTTCTCCTGTGTACTGGACAATTTGGCATCCAGGTGTCTGGTGCTTCCTGAGTTTGCTTCATTAATTTTATTGAAATATGTTTATTCCAGGCAAATTAGCAGCAATTTTATACCTCTTCCTGCTTCCTGCTTTTGAACTTCCTTTTTCCCTCTTTTACTTCTTTTATACTCACTAAAAGAAAATAGAAAATTAAGTTGATAGAAATGCCAATGGATAGTTAAAAATTTGCATAAGGTTTTATATTAATGACTCTTTAATTCATATCTATTCATGTATAAATGCAAAAGTAAAAGCAGTTCAGAAAGGAAATCTAAATCCTCTTAACTCAGCTGTATCATAAATGTGGCAAATCTATGTGGCAATATATATTACTCCTTATTGTGATAAAGAATGGGGAATGCTGCAGAATTCCTTTTGCTGAAGGCTGAACAATGATGTTAGCTGCAGGAAGGTGCTTAAAGACTGGAAATTACTCTTATTACCTGGAAATTGCTGAAATCACTGAAAAGAATGAGCCACTTGCACAAAAAAGGGCTGTTTCTTTGATGAATAAGAACATTGTAAAGAGGTTGTCTGACCTTGTAGAAAGGTAACTAGGGAAAGGTCCTGCATGTGTTATTCTCAAACATTTAATCAACATACATTGGAAGCTTCCTGTTCTCCCTGGTAATCATTATACATTTATTAAATGTTTCTTATTGCTACATTACAGGTTTTACCACCCTAGAAAGTAAATATTGCTCATGATTATGATTAAGTCTCTTTCAAATTAAGACTGCACTCAAAGAGGATTCAAGTTAATGGAAAAATTCCCATTGATTTTTTTTTTTTTTCAATGATCTTTGGATATTATCTGAAATAAAACAGATTTGTGTGTGTGTGTACTCACCCAGTTTGACTTGCAAGTCAATATCTGGAAAGACTGTATCTAAAGCATCATAAAATATGATACACATCTGATCGGTTCATTTACTTGTGTCATCATACTCCCTTGGTGGTGGGATTTTTTAGATAGATGTGTATGCTCACAGTATTTTGCTGATATGATAATAGTAATACTGTGGCAACAGTGATAGTGGCCTGGCAGTACACATCTTGTGCAAAAATAGACAAAACAGTTAAATTGGGCTGTGGCCAGAATTCCTCATTCCAGGCCTTGTGCTTCCTCTGAGGAGAAAGTTCATATCAAAAACCCTGGGTTTGGAGAATAAAGATGTGCTTGCTGTTGATACAGCTACTTTGGGATCAAAAGTAACTCAGCTTATATAGTTTATGATGAATAACAGAACATGGAGGTAGATCAAACTATACAGACCAAACTCTACTAGTCTCTGGGTGGATTGCTTCTTGAATAATCTTCATATAATAGAGAGTTCAGAAGGGTCCTGTTCTGGCAGCTGTTTGCTAGGTAAGACCACATCACTCATGCAGTTTTTGTATTTTTCCAGACCTTCAATTACAGTATTTTCAAGTTAGAATTTTATATTTTAAATATTTAAATACATGGAAAGGTACCCTAGCAAAAGATTGTGAGTTGTGAGTTCAGTATACATAGAAGTAGGTCACTATTGTTTAGGAATCTAAATACATGCATTTAAGATGACTGGGCTGTAGCTGGTAATTTGAGAACATGGCAGTTTTATTTACAGATATTTATTGAATTTGCTTCTCTGGAGTTACTAAGAGTACTTGTAATACTGCCATGCTTATGAAGGGCAGCACCATTAAAAATGCTGTGTATTTTAGGGTAAACACAAGGAAAAGCTTTTTTGCAGTGAGGGTGACAGACACGGGAAGGGGCTGCCCAGGGAGGTTGTGAAGTCTCCATCTCTGGAGACATTCCAGACCCACCTGGATCTGTTCCTGGGTGACTTGGTCTAGGTGACTCTGCTCTGGCAGGGGGTTGGACTAGATGATCTTCTAGGTCCCTTCCAACACTAAACATTCTATGATTCTGTGATTTTTGTGATTCACTATTCATGATAAACTTGCAATTCTTTGTTGCAGGGAGCTAATATAGATAGTGTTGACATAGAAGGTCGATCCCCTCTTCTGTTGGCCACTTCCTGTGCATCATGGAAAATTGTGAATTTACTGCTCTCAAAAGGTAAAGAGGAATATGTGCAAGTGCTGTACTTCCATTGAGCAGGGTTCATACACTCCAAAACCCTCAGCTGCCTTGCCTCTCAGTGCAGTTCAGGGTACAGCCTAGGAGCAGCTGAGCTAACAGCTGCTCAGTGCTGGTTTCCCTTGAGATAAAGGAAGAATTAGTGGGATGAATTCACTCATTCTTAATCCAGAGTGAACGGGCTGTAGAAAGGTGGGTGTGCTGTGTGTTCTGCCTCTCATGGTAGAGGTGGCACTGACACTTCATTCCTGCATGTTGACCAAGTCAGCAGAACTGGGCAATAAATGCACCACTTTGTGAAAGTCACAGAGTCGTGTTTCATACCAGAAAATCAATGTTTATCTGTTTAAACCCATATTCCAAGCATTGCTTCTGATTTTATATAATCACAGTCACCTTGAAAATTCTAGAGCTGTATCTTTCAATTGGTGCACTTTTGGTTCAAGCTAGTTATTGCTACTCTTTCCCCTTGTTAAGGGGAAATAATTGATTTTATTAATAAGCCCTGTAATAAGTTTTGAAGCCATAAAAAGATTACAACTTTTAGAAGAGGTCATCATCTGTATCTTTAAATTTCCTCTTGATTAGTGGATGCTTCATATCTGAATATAAGGGCCCCACATAGCTCTTAGTGCTGTAATGAAATACAAAATGCATTCTCATGACAATGATTAAATCTCAGAGTCAGCAGGGCTTTTTTGGTAAGTAAAATGATATGTTATAATGTCAGCTTGAAATAATACTTGTTATTTTATAGATCTATAAACACATTTGTTCAGAATTTGTTCCTTTATGTGGAACTTCACCAATTAGTGCCAGGGGCCATCAGTTTTGAAGTTGCTGGTATTTATTTCCATATTTATCTAGGAGCAAATGTATCATTAAAAGATCATCTTGGTCGGAATTTCTTGCATTTGACGGTATTGCAGCCTGGAGGATTGCAGCACCTGAATGAGAAGTATCTGCAGGTACAGTCAGCATCAATTTATGTCTTTCTGTTGCCCTTACTAGAAAATGTAAAGAAAAAAAACCCAACAATTACCATTTTGGTTTGTTTTTAAAAGTTTGTGGTACTTGTCGAGTTGTCCAGTGTCACAGAAAACAGTTTGAAGAGGTACATATCTCCCATGGAAACATTGCAAAGCCAATAATACAGTTTTCTTATTGCCAGGCAAAGGAATAACATAATCCCATAAATTATTTTGCTGTTGGGGGATTGAATAGCTCAAGAGGTAGGCAATAAAATAAAGAACTTTTCACTTCTATTTTTCCCAGCTTGCATGCAGTAAAGCTAGGGCTGTGCTCGTATTCAGTCAGCCTGTAGGACTTCAGAGCTTACAGCCCATTCTGCAGGACCTTTCTGTGGACTGGACTGCGTTTTGGATTGACTTTTAAAAAGGATTTCAACCATGGATTTGTATTGGGCTGTGCTGAGGTGAAGCACTCATATCACTAGAGCCCAAGCTCACTTGGAGGAGTTACAGTTGATAGCCCCCAGAGTTCCAGAAACAACCTTTTGAGTGTGAAACAAGTAAAACTGATTTTACAACATCTGTAAGCAGCTCTGATTGGTGGTGTGGAAAGAATTTATCCTCCCTTTTCAGCAGATATAGAGGATCAGTTTTAAGCCAGACAAATGACTCTCAGTTGTCTGCATTGACTCTATCAATCATACTAATAACTCAGAGAATGGAGTGGAGCAGAGCAGGTGAGGAGGTTTTTAGCTGCTTATGTGTATAAGGTAGTGTACACAAGGTACCAAGGAAAAACAGAAATGAAAGAGAGAATGAGAAATGAGGGAAATAAAATTACCCTGTAAATCAGTGCACCAGTGATGGCTCTTGACAGACAGAGGTTTTCTTATTGACTGTACAGACTACCCTTATGTTCTGTACAAGCCTTCATCTGACAGCAGTGAGTCCTGTGGTTGAGTGGCAGCAAAGAAGAATCACCAGTATTATACTTTCACTGGGGATTGCAGAGTGGCAACCTGCTGTGTTCTTTAAATGTAGCTGTCTGAAAAAACAGTGACCCACAAATCAGCAGACATGTAATGTTCAATTGTTGCTAAATTTCCTTTTTCTAAAGTTTGTTTCTTATGTTTAGCTATTGCTATTGTTACAAGCTATTAGAAGCTGCTGAGAATTAGTGCTGTGAATGTAATTCTGTGTTTTGGGGTTTTTTTTTGGGGGGTAACAGATGGAACATATCAAAAACCTTGTAGTGGATGAAGATAATGAAGGATGCACTCCATTGCATTACGCATGCAGACAAGGTGTGGCCCTTTCTGTAAATAATTTACTCAGCCTCAATGTTTCCATCTACTCTAAGAGCAGGGACAAGAAGTCACCGTTGCACTTTGCTGCCAGGTTAGTAGTGCAGTCTAGGCAATGGAACCAATGGATTTTTTTCCAGCTGTTTTGGGTTTTTTTTCACATGAATTTCTGTGTTTGTCTTCCAAAGCTATGGGCGCATCAATACATGTCAACGACTTATAAGAGATATGAAAGACACAAGACTTTTGAATGAAGGTGATAAGAAGGGAATGACTCCCCTTCATTTGGCAGCCCAGAATGGACATGAGAAGGTAGTTCAGTTTCTTCTGAAGAGAGGGGCCCTTTTTCTCTGGTAAGTATACAGATTTCAAAAAAGAACTACTTCTTCTGCTGCTGAGAAGTTAATACCATATAAATACAAATACAGGATATGAAAATATTTAATATATACAAATATAACTATACAATATAAGAGCATATTTGTAAAATATTTGTAGAAATGAACTGTGCCTTGCTTCAGCCTGACAGAATCATGCCCAGCTGTAAAGCAAGGCTTTTGATACTGTGGAAACTGAGGTTTCTCTAAATCCAACTGAGGGAGGAGTATTGAAGTTTTGGGGAAAAAAAATCTAGTTTGGAAACATTATCATTATGTCAGCTTCTCTTACAGGCTTCAGTAGGGATTGGGCATTCTCAGGCAACTCTCCTTGCTCTCCTCTCTCTTTTACTTCCAAGTGATGCACTTATAATACTTACACATAAGAGTTGAAGGAAGGCATGGCCATCTCTGCAGCAGTCATGCTAAAGAAAAGGGGGTTGAGTCACAGGAGAAGGCATTTACATTTATTTTAAATGCATAAAAAGCTTTCAACTTCTAATAACTGTTTTATACCACTGCATGTCAGTGATTATAAAGGCTGGACAGCCCTGCACCATGCTGCCTTTGGAGGATACACTCGCACAATGCAGATCATTTTGGACACTAATGTGAAGTGCACTGACAGAGTGGATGAAGAAGGGGTATGTGGTCACACAGCATTCTTTGTTTCTTGTCTGCTATTACATCTAGACCAGTCATTGATCTTATGCTATTAGGGTTTTCCACTGTGCATTAGGTGTGTAATATTTTATATCCTGTGGGAGATTTAAAGTCTTTGTATTTCACCACTGTTCAAGTTTATTGCTCAGATTAACATCTGATTGCTGAAATTGTTACCCAGTTCTTGTAAGTGGGAGACAAAAAAACCATGCAAATAGCCTAATAGAAACCATAAAATACTGAGTGTTTTACACATCCCTCTTGTCCTCTTTACAATGCAAGGATATTTTAACAACAAATACTGGTGATTTAAACTTAGATCTTGCACATATTAAAACAAAAACCCAATATGAACTTTATCTCATTAACATAATTTGGAATCCCTCTGTTCTGCACAGCAATGTGCAACACACACAGCTCTGCTCTTGCTTGGAATTTTCAGCTTCAAGATAGAACCCATTTCCTGGATTGGAGACCTTTTGTATGAACCTGCCTAACAGTTCTCCATCAGAAAACTTAGCCTGGCCATTTTAAAGAACTATTCAGTTTCCAATACAGAAAGTGTTGCTAATTTCTCTGAGAATTGGTGTTGAAAACTTTTAGAATTATTAGATCAGGGACAGATCTTGCCTAGAAATCAATGAGAAGCCAATGCTTAGTTCTTCATTTCCCTCAGGAAAATCTAGGTGAGTTGGGAAGGCTTTCAAAAGTCAGCTTCAGTCTGTCTTGAGTCCTAAACCATTCATTGCCATACCTGTATAAATGTACCAAAGTGAAAAAAAATCCCTCTTACAAAACTGCACCTGCAGATTTTCTTGCAGATTTGTTTGGAGGAGCACAACTGGAGATCATTGGATGTTTCTCTTCCTGATTATCAAATGAAGATGTTCTTTAGCTGTAGATACCTATTTGTGGCTTGCAGTCTAATAGTTAAAAAGTAAAACAGATTAATGTCTTTTCTGACCTACAGCTGAGTTTCCTCTTCAGCTTGAGCACTGCTGTGGCTGTAGACATGGGATAAATCTGTAATCTCCATGACAATATTTGACTTTCTAATGCTGCTAGTAAAAGTGTTCAGGACTTGCAGCTGAGAACAGCATGTGCCTTTTCAACACAGGGAAGACTGAAATATGTGCTTGTTGGCTGGGTTTTTGTAATGGTTCTCATGGATGCTTTTCTGTGCAGAACACAGCTTTGCACCTGGCTGCAAGAGAAGGACATGCAAAAGCAGTAAGGTTACTTCTTGACTATGGTGCAAAAATCCTGTTCAACAAGGCAGTAGCTTCTTTTTTCCATGAAGCAATCCACAACAGGAGGAAAGATGTAGTGTCTGCTGTCATTCTGCACAAAAGGTAAGGTAGTCAGAAAATGTTTGGGTTGTTTTTTTAATATATTTTCCATTGTTTTGGATTTTATTTGGGTTGGGTTTTTTTTGTTTGGTTTATTTTTTTTAATCTGAGATTAAGACATGAAAACCTGTAGGTTAATAAGTAAGGCTATATACATAGTTTAGAATTTTAGGTATCCTGTTGTGTTCTAGTGAGCCACTGGCCCTGTCACCTCCTCAGAGGAGCACCCCTGAATTCCCTTCAGGTGTTTCATGGGTGTTTCCCCATTGGCTGCTGCTGCCTGGCTTGACTCTTGGGCTGTGCTGCAGTGTCCCTAGCATGCCTCAGGGCAGCATCACCCTGCCTCTCTAACCCTGGTGTGTGACCCACAGCTTGTCACAACCTGATCTTGCTGTGTCCCTGCCCTCTCTCATCTAGTTAAAAGCCCTGTCATCAGCCCTGCAATCTCCTGAGCAAAGACCTCCCCACTTTGAGATGGGTGTCCCCAGTTTGATGCCAGCAAGAGAAGTGACTAATTAATTTTCCATTATCTTAACTCATTTTTGCAGATGGGAAGAAGCTGTCATGACATTCTCTCACTATTCTAGTGCTAATAAGTGTCCTTTGCTGGAAATGGTTGAGTATCTTCCTGATTCATTTAAAGTAAGTTTTCTGTGCCTGTTAAAGAAATGACCATACAAACTCCTTAGTTACATTGCATAATTTGCCATTGTTTTTCTAACACTGTCCTCATTAATAGGAAATAGGTAAAATATAAATTAACCAATTGATTTAATAGAACTTTTTGTGTTATTTTCAGTTTGTTCAGTTTAATTTCTTTAGTGTTATGCTTCCTGAGGTCCATGGCATTACAAAAGGAATATAAAAGTCATGAAAGTCAGAACAGAATTTGGTTCAAAGCAGTTTGAAATACTTTCACATTTTGAGCTGACTGCTGAATGACACTACAGAAATATTTTTTATTAAAATATCAAGTGACTTTGGTATGTATATATTCATAAACACTTCACATTTTATATTTGCAAATTGGAATGTAGCCTTGTAAACTGCATGGGTTAATTTATTAACTCATGTATGTAAACTGTTTCTGAGTCTTATGTCTTCAAAATGTACACCATAAAATCTGACTGTGTCATCACTTCTGTCAAAGGACTGCTGAATTCAAAGGTCATTTTCTTTATGTATAAACATTCTGGTGCATGTTATCTATATGATGCTAATTCACTTTCCTGTTCATATGCAAAGCTGGTTTTGGACAACTGCATAATTGAGTCTTCAGAAGAAAAGACAAGTCGAGACTTCTATGTAAGTGGATGAAAAAATTTATGAAGACAGTATATTTTATGGTCTTAGGATGGAATATGTCACAATATGCCTGGCCATATGTGAGCAGTGGTATGTTGTTTGTGTAATAGAGTGAGAAAATCACCAGCTTGGCTTTTAGCTACTAATGCCAAACTAAATTCTTGTACCTCTTAAATACTTTAAATAGTTGCAATTACAGTTCTGTAGTTGGTAAATTGAAATCAGCCAATATTTTACCTTGATTTTTGAATAATTCAGTAGTTACTATCTAATAACTAATTTGAATCTGTGCTTTTAATATGTATTTGGCAAAAAACTCCTCAGTAATAGGATGACTTTTAAAAATCACATCAAATACTACCAATCTTCAACTATTAGTCTTTTCTTCAGCAAACCCAATGAATTTATTCTCTTTGTTGCCTCTTGTTACACTGAAATTGATAAATTTTTGACTTGAAATGGATACATTTTTGACTTGAAAGTCTGGGGAAGTACACAACATGTATACTTTATATACCAAGTTCACATGGATAGATACACTTGTAGATGAATATCAGACCTTAACAGGAAACACAGGTGGCTGAGTAAACAGCTTTGGAGTTTAGTTTCTGCAATCTATGCAGAAATGCCTATCAGAACTACTACAATTGCCTTCAATAATTCAGAGTCCAACACATTTCTTTTTTTTTTTTTTGTAATGGCATGAATGTGCTACAGTTAAGTTAGCTTTGAAACCAAGTTGAAAAATACTTATCAATTACTGTATTGGATTGTTCCTGTATCATTAACAGAAAACTTGCATTTTTTTCTGCATTTGTACTTTTTATTGTGTTATTAAAGCCATATCACTTTAGATGAAAACTTTTTTTCAAAGTCAACATTAAAACAAATTGCAGTTATGAGAATTACCTTTTTAAACTGTAATTTTTTAAGAAGAAATATGTACTTTTACTTTCACAATTCAAAATGACTGTTTCATCATCCAACAGTCAGAGATATGTATCTTGATAGCACGTGTTCACTGGCAGTGTAACTAACAATCATACATAATGTACACTGATCATATGCATTAATGATTATATATATAACTTTGACACAATATGCCTGTTCTCAAAAGGATAACCTTTTTAAAATTAAGCACATTATCTCAGTCATGGATTATCAGTTTCATCACATTTAAATGTGTTTATTATTCAGATTGAATATAACTTCAGATATCTTCAGTGTCCCCTGACACTTAACAAGAAACTGAAAGATGGTGAAGACATTTTCTATGAACCACTTACCACTCTAAATGTAAGTTCTCTGTTTCACTCTGACATCATTCCATGCTCTCTTGATTTAGCTAAAATCAAGAGGTTTGATTTTTTAATCATAATATTTTTTTCTCCAAAGCCCATAACTCTGTATGTTAAAAGTATATTGGAATGAAGTATGGGCCAAGTTCTTACAGTTTTAGGAACAAGTAACATTTCTTTTAGGTTTAAATAAAAATTCTTAGCTTATTTAAACAGCTGTGAATGTTTCAATAGAACATTCTGTATGCACAGGTAATAATACATCAAAGAAAACCATACCTCAGTCATTGTACTGACCATGCACTGGAATGTAGGGCATTGAAAAGCCTGACAAAGCTGATTTTCTCATATGCAGAGTACTTTCTGTGCCTAAATCAATTTTTGCTTGTCTTTCCCATTGCCAGTCTGTTCTGTCATTCTCTGTCAGAAAAAAAAAAAAACAGAACAACAAACTTTCTGGCTTAATTTGCTTGCTTTTTGGATTTTCTGTTGGCAATTAGTGTCTAATAATGGATAAATATTTTCTTGTTAGATGTAACTACAAAAGCTTGATTATATCACAGGGATAGTTGGCAATAATCTACATTTTTTTAAGGCTTGAAATAGTCTAAGAGAGCAGCAGGAGAGAAGATGGATGACTCAGCAGGCAGAGATGGCAAGATAGTACTAGCTCTTTGCCAGAGTGCATAAACAAAAGAACTTTTCCTTATCTTACAGATATATGACTTTTCATTAGGCTAATATTTAAGTAAAGAGGGTGGCCTAGACAGATTTGTAAGTACTTCACTGAGCTAGATAAATCTGATCCTTCTGCTTTCTTCTGTAGGCCATGGTTCGACACAATCGCATGGAACTGCTCAGTCATCCTGTGTGTAAAGAATATTTGCTCATGAAATGGTAAGTGTGTTTTAATGTACATAAGATATAATATTTCATGGAGGATGAAGGTGATTATGCCTGAGAGTTGTTTACTAAGATGTACATATTTCTAGTCTTGACTGAAGCAAACATGTTTTCCATATTACCTCTCATAAGCATCTTTAGAATATGCTGATTATCATATAGAATGTATCTTGGCATTTAGTAATGATTCTTTGATATTTACAGAAAAAAACACCACTATTTTATTCCTTTATTTCCACTTTCTTGCAAAAATATACATAAGATTGCTGAGCTAAAAAGGAACATTATTGCAGAGTGGTCACTACAGCTCTGTCCACCTTGCTTAATGAACATCTTCATCACAAAGAGGCATTTTAAGAAATATTTGCTCCTCTTGAGAACATTGTTGGCCCTTACATTGGAATGCTCTTCTCAGTTTGTAAAGTGTTGTAACTTCAACATTCTCACTTTTAAGGATGGCCTATGGGTTTCGAGCACATCTAATGAATTTAGGCATATATTCTCTGGGTCTCATCCCGCTGACTCTTCTGGTCACTCACATACAGCCAGGAAGACCTTTGAATGGAACAGAGATCTATGAAGCAAGGCCTCTAGAGTATGAGGTACTGAGTTTTCTTACTGGTTACAACACGTTTAGGTGTTTTATAGCAAAAAGGCATGACTATGTAAATGCTTTCTAGAGTTATTTATGATTTAGGAACTCTAAGGAATAGGATTGAAGTGTTTATTTTTAAACATTCAGCAGCATCTTCTGTAGATCATTTTCTGTTCTCATTTATTATTTTTAATCTCATCTGAAAAATTTACATCTGTTGCACGGTCACATCAATTTATTTCTGAAGTGAATATTTCTTTAATGTTGAAGAAAAATGGTTAAGAAGTATTAAAATCTGAAAAGACAGAAAGCAGTGGATTTTTTAATCTTTCTATGTCTTTTTAATTTTCAATCAAAGTAACTGGGTATTGCAGATTTAAAATTTGCCATGGAAAGAGTTAATTATTAGTGCTTTTAGGTATTCAGAGACATCACTCTTTGTCCATATTATGTAGTACTTTCCCTTGCAGGCCTAGTATTTTTTCACTAGGCTCATAAACTATGAAGCTGAATAGGAGACAGGACAATTTCTCTCCAGTCTGTGTATTGTTATCTCAAGTACAGCAATAGTGAAACATGCAGCAACAGGATTCAGTCATGGATGGATGGAAAACACTGTGGAAACTATGGATACTAGATGATAACTTCAGTTGGGGCCATATGAAAGCAATCAAGGATGAACCTTATCTTGGGATAAACTGGTCCTCTGTGTATACTTAGGGGCTGTTAAGAGGCAAAGCTCCATTTTGCTTTTAGAAACTGGAACTGGAATAATTAAGACACCATAGTGAAAGGTTCAGCCAGTGGTCAAACAGACTGAAATTGTGGCACAGACACTGCAATCTCAGTTACTAAAACAGTAGTTGCCAGGAAGCTGCACAGCAAATATTCATCATGGGAATGCTCAAAGTTTGATACTTGGATTGAATTACTTAGGCACAATATGCATGACATGAATTTCACAATAAACCATAATTGAGATAGTAATAAATGAATATGGAGAGAGCTAACAGAGGTTCTTAACTTGGCAATGCAATGTGTGTGTAGGGGTGGAGCTGATGTAACATTTAATACTTTCTAATGTGCTCTGTGCTCTGATTTTTGTTTCAGAACTCCTACTTCACAAGGGTGTGCATGTGTTTAGTTTTAATTATGAGTTTACTTGGAATCTGCAAGGAAATATTTCAGCTGATTCAGCAGGTAAATACATAGAGAACTAACATGATTCAGACAGTGTGACTGCAGAGCAGTTTATGTGATACTGAAATAAATCTGATTCTTCCCTAATTAAAAGGGAAATACTGATTTATGTAAGATTAAAAATGAGAAGAAGATGTAAACTGTCTATTGAAATCAGTCCTTTAATGATGTTTGACTTGTAACTTTCTGTCTCTTAAATCCTAGAAATTGAAATATTTGTTGGATTACTCCAATCTACTGGACTGGACAATTTATACTACAAGCATAATTTTTGTGTCTTCTTTATTTATTAATACACCAGCTCATTTGCAGTGGGAATGTGGAGCAATTGCTGTATACTTGTCTTGGATGAACTTCTTGCTTTACCTTCAACGGTGAGTTATTTTCATGCTCTACAATAAAATACTTCTAATATTATCAGATATTTAAAAAATCCTAAACTGTGACTTATCAAGTGCAGTAGTCCTAATTTTTATTTTTTTTCAACCTATACAGGTTTCCAGATTAGGAATCTCTGAATGTAATGAACTGTAAAGTAGTTTTCAGTGTTTTGCATGTGGAGAATCACGACATGCATTATGGCAACTAAAGTAATAACAAGGTTTATTTTACTGCTAAGTAAGAAGAGCTACCACATATTTGTATTCAAAAATGTATTTCATTATTCTGTATAGAATTTAACTTGTAATTGGTTTGGATTTTTTTTCCTAAGAGGCAAAAGGAAGTCTGCTTTCATAATTAATACCTGGGAAAAGGTAAATTCTTTCTAAGTTTTATAGATTAAATGGCCACTTTTGACATCATATTGTCCTGTTAAAGAAATATAATGGATTCTTTAGTTGATATTAGGTCTGTTTACTGCTATTAATTATCTTAATGCTGTCACTGGTAAAAGGATATCCAAGATTGATGGATATCAGGACTATTTATTGTGTTACATAAATAACTGTAAGGGACAGTATTTAATTTTGCATATCTGTTATGTTTACTTACTGCCTAGATTTGAAAACTATGGCATCTATGTTGTGATGTTCTGGGAGATTTTGAGGACTCTGATTCGGATTGCTGTCGTTTTCTTTTTCCTGATATTGGCCTTTGGACTTAGTTTCTTTGTCCTTTTGGGTTCACAGGTTAGTTGAATGCCACAGTTAATTTTTTATCATTATAAATATAATTTTTGGATGAATAATCTTAAGAGGTTATTTACAAATGTTGTTGTTTTGGGGATTTTCTTGATTTTAGTATTTCTTCTTTTTTGCAGCAAACATACAGCACACCTCTGCTTTCTGTAATGAAGACATTTGCAATGATGCTGGGAGACATTAATTACCATGATGCATTCCTTGATCCATTACTGAGCAGTGAATTGCCATATCCATTCCTGAGTTACACAGTTCTCATCATATTTACCTTGCTTATTCCAATCCTTCTTATGAACTTGTTAGTAAGTAAAGCCCTCATTTGTGATTAAGCACAGTTTTAGCATATAGAATTACTTTAGTGCTGATTTGTGACTTAACTGATTATTTAACAAATTGATATTTTCAGTAGTATATTAAAAGGTTGCCTTTCCCTAGACCCATTTTCCCTGCAGTTCAATCTTCAGAGTATTTTTTCTTGAAGGGAAACTTTCTTTTTCCCTTGCAGGAGTTTAACTCCTACAGGGTTATCTTGCATATCTTGAAGGAGTAACTGGTGGGATTTGAATTGGACCTGCAGTGTGTGATTGTGAGAAAATTGGGGATCAGTGATTTTAAGAAGTGCTTTGGTAAATTCATGCCTCCTAGAGTAGAAACAGTCTTAGCTGTTCAGCCTCTTGCTTTATTATAACCTAGTGCTAATATTACTTCTTTTTTAAAATAAAAACAACAAAAAACCCCAGATCTTTATTGCACAAAAAACAGTAGGTTGTGTTAAAACTAACTAATGAAGCTGACCTGAACAAAGAGTCAGAAAACCTCATACTGGTGAGAAAGGAGGAAAATATGTAATACATCTTCAGCCATTTTCCACTGAACAAGTTTTTGTTTTGTTTTGTTGTAGGAAATCAGGTTGTTATATGAGCTGAGCAACTAAATTCAAACCATTCAGGTTTTCTTTAAGGTATTTATTGCTGCCATGATCATATTCAATCAAGAGGTCAACAAGTTTTTTAGCAAGACAGTGGTAATGAAGAATCAAAAAGTGGGGCTGTTATTGACAAATCTTTGAACTAGCTCTTCAGTGCCATCCTGGGACACAGATAATTGACATTTTAAAAGCTTATTACATTTCTTGATATGGATTTTCCACATATGCATAAAAGGGATATGTTTCCAAAATCAAGTGAAACAAAATAGGTTTAACTTCGGATTTATGTTGGATTTAATTGTGAATAAGAAATACAACTGAAATAACAGATGATAAAAAAAAATAGATAGTAGAAAAAAATAGATCTTTCTTGGTCTTTTTAGATTGGTTTGGCTGTTGGGGACATAGCTGAAGTACAAAAATATGCTGCACTCAAAAGGATTGCAATGCAGGTAAGTTGCATACCATAGAAGTGCCCACTATAGGAAGTAGGTATCAGTGTCAGACCCCCATTTAGATAATTAGCTGATTTATTATCAATATATTTAATTAACAGCTTAGCATTTCTGTAAAGCCAAATGTTGAATAAGGGCATCCTCTTCTGAATCTCATTTTCCAGTCACATAAGTCATTCTCAGGAAAATATTCAAGCAAATGCATTTTTAAGGACCTTTTGAGTGGTCCGTTCAAAGAGTTGTCCCAACACCAGAATCTCCAAAGGAATAAGCACTGTGTTTGACATCACAGGGTTCCCTTGTCAGGAGAGAACTGATGCAGTGGAAAGGTTAAGATATGCAGAAACCAAAAGGACACCAAATTCTCTGCAGAGCCCTGAAGGCTCATGCTGAGCACACCATGCAATGCCAGCTATAACTAAGGAGCTTGATGTCACATTCCTAAATGGTTTTAGTTACCTTAAGATGTATAAAGACTGGAAAAGTAGGACACTTAGATATAACATATTTCTTTCTGCCCAAGGGAAAGCATTTCTCACAGGCATTCCATGGGCATCTTAAACCTATATTGACTCTGTCACAATATAGTAAAAAGATATAGCATACCTAAGAGAGAAGAATCACTCTATTTCCCATTATTATTTGGTCTTAAAACTTATATCTATGACAGGTATTCTGCCTTTTGAATGTTTCTGCCCCATGATTCTGTACTGAAACCCACAGTAACTAAGCAACTGTGGATGGAGCAACTAAGGAGCTCTTCAAGCCATTACACAAAAGCTAACTCAGTTGTGGAATCATATTAATTATGAGTGCACATCCATGTGGATTTAATTAATTCTGCTAAGCTACTCAATACTGCTCTAAGTAGAAGTTTTTAGTGGATGGGCTGGGCTGTTCAAATACTACACTAGTGTTTGCAGTGTACATACCCTCTGGGACTGGGCATATAGTTATAGTGATTTCAATGGTTATTTTCACGTGATAATATGTCTTCATCTTAAGAGAATACATCTTGATCTAAAGCAAATGTACTTCTAGGTTAATCTCCACACTAATTTAGAGAAGAAGCTGCCATTTTGGTTCTTAAGTCGAGTTGACCAGGAATCAATCACTGTATATCCCAACAGGCCAAGATACTGTGGCTTTATGGTAAGATGGTGAATCTTGGACTAAAGAAATCATACTAAGATGTGATAGGATGAGCTAACTTTGTAAATGATTGCTAGGAATGTTGCATGGATAGGACTCAGACATTAACTGACGCCAGTGGACTCGTGGTTAGACCTTGACTACCTCCAGTGAAATGATAAATCACTTTGAGTGCAGCTTAACTTATTCAGATATCATTAGTGTTTGAGTTCTCAGTGATCTGTGATCACTATTAAGTGATTTATTAAGTGAGACAAGCTACAGAAGTTATTTGGACAGAAAGCAGAAAAACTCCCTTTTGGCATTTCTTCTTTTATTGTTGACTTGTTGACTTTCATTTCAGCTGTCTGAACTTCCTGATTAAACAAATTTTGCCAAACAAATTTAGACAAAAGCTAACTTAATAACAGAAACTATTTTCAGCTTTAACACTGTCTGGAGGCAGTTGGCATCCACTTACTTGGGGTTTCTCATCTATTGTCAGACTATCATATCTGATTTGAGTTTGGTTCCATGTTTTCTTTAGAGTGTGTTCCAGTATTGCTTTGGGTGTGAGGACTCTATCACAGATGCACAGAGCACTGATACAACATTAGAACTGGAAGTTCTGAAGCAGAAATACAGGTACTGGTTGTGCTATTTTCCTGCTGTAAAAATAAGCAGAACCACTGTTACAAATACACTCCTGTTTTATGAAGTGTTCTGAAGCTCCATACTGTACCTAAAAAGTAAAATTCACTGTATCTAGTGTCCTTAAGCAAGCTCCCTCACTATGGTAACCTAGCATTTTATATTCTGTAATCTGTAATTGTATCATATATATACATATTCTTCAAAATACCTGTGTCGTAGAGAAATATTTTTATCCCATGGCAGAGAAAGAGGATGGGTTTCTTTGCTCATTAAAATAAACTGAAGTAATGGGGAAAATGCACTTACATTTCAGAATTAGAGGTTTGTGTGTGAAGGTTTTCAAGCTTTATTTTAAACTCACAACTGATGTAATTCCAATTGGTTTGCAAATTTACAAAGTCTGTAACTGACTTTCCACTGGTCCAATGGTAAATCTGCTTCAGATTGTGTCCCCAGAAATGGGCTGGTGTCTTAGTTCTCCTTCAAAAAATCATCTTGTCTCCCAAAGCCTTGCAAGGAATTCTTCTTACTTTTCTCACTCATCTTACCAATATATCCATTAGAATGGTTCCAGAAAAGGCTTTTGTTGATTGTACAGCTAGGAAAATAATTCTTTCTCACTATGTCTCACTCTTCTCAGCTCTTTTTTCCTTCTTTTTTTTTTTTTTTTTTTTTCCCTATGGAGAGGGAAGAAAACTGCCATTTTATAAAATTATTTGGAATAGAATAACTTGCACCTATTTCAGGAAGGAATGTTTTATGATTTACTGCTCTGAAAACTTTGGCTGAAAATTTTGTTTTACTATGCTGCCAGTGCAATTTTATTGTCAGAGCTCAGAACAGAGTTCAGTTTCTACTGAAGCTAGTGGCAGTCAGTGCCCAGTCTATACATTTTTGTTTTCTGACTGGGACTTGTTTTGCTTTGTAGTAATGTTAGCTATTTGCTGCACTGTTTTAATATTCTGAAAAGCAAGCTTTCCAAAAGGAAGAGAAGTTTCTTGACACATCTCCCTTTTCTTACATTGTTTCTTAAAAGATAACAGATGCTGTGCCCTGTCTGCATGACACTAGCTGGTGTTAACTATTTATATCAGTTGCACTTTGGATAGCACTTTAAAAGAGATCTGTGAATGCCCAAACATCCACTAAACATTTGTGGATGCTGAATGGCCACTGCAAATCCAGCTCTTTTCTCCTTGGGCTACTTCAGTCAACAGGAAAAACTGCCAATAGAGCTGTTCAGAATTTTATTTTGAGAGTGAATTGCTTTTACTTTGAGTATATTGTTAAGTTACTTTTCTCAAGAACCAGGAATGTGGCCTTTAATCCTATTTCCTGAAACCTGGAGAAGTCCCACAGCTTGAAAAATTAAATATACTCCAGATAATATTCTTTGTCAGCAGAAGGGTGAAGTTGAGGACTGTCAAGTCTTTTACTTCTGTAATTTTAATGACCAAAATGTCCTTTAAACCAAATGACAAAGCCTGCTGTACGCATGTTTGTTTTTCTTTTTTGTTCTTTTAGGCTCAAAGATATATCCACACTGTTGGAAAAGCAGCATGACCTCATTAAATTGATTATCCAAAAAATGGAGATAGTGTCAGAGGCTGAGGACGAAGACAGCAATGATTTATTTCAGCACAAGTTTAGGAAAAGGCAGTTAGAGCACAAAAATAGCAAATGGGATACAGTGTTAAAAGCTGTGAAAACAAATGTTCCTAACCCAAGCACAGAAAAGAACAACAGCTTCTTCTAGACAAGGTTGTGGTATCCTTTGTTATCCTTTTGGTTCACTCTGGGGTCACGTGTCTTATTGTCTGTGCATAATGGTAATGTGATGCATCATATATTCAAGTATAAAAAATAAAAAAATAAAAACAAAACAGGCCAAATCCCCCCCAAAAAGGATGCAGGTGCTCAAATCAGTATTTAAGGAGACTGAACATGTACATATCCAAAACTGTGATCCTAAAAGTGGCTGGCTAATCAGGGGAAGTGCCTAACTCACCAGATGCCAACCGTGCTGTCCTGACAGTCCCCAAGGCTTTTGCCTAGGCCTGTTCCTGGATTTGGCCTTAATACTCTTAGGTCTATACTTCATTACATTATTTTCTGTTACAAACATTTTTAGAGCTTCAATTTTTTTTAGAAAGCCAATGAGCTTCATGTAGCTTTAAAGAGAAAGTGAGGAGCTGAGCTGACAGATTGTGTTGGAAGTTTTGCTGAGTAAGGACTGCAGGATCAGGCCTGAAAGGTAAGAAATTAAAAGATCACCAAAATATGATGTAAGGGAAGGAGTGTTTTCTTTCTCTTTTTTTTTTTTTTTTTCTTTTTCAGAGTGATCATTTACATGCATATAGCAACAATAGAATGCCGTGTTCAATACTAGTCATTTGCAACTTGCTGTCCTTACACTACTAATGTGATGTTGGCCTTCCCTGTAACTTAAACCCGACCTTGCTACTTTCATCTGCACTTTGGGTTTATTATTTATTTACTGAATATTCAGTGCATTATGGAATGTACAGTAGTGGCATATCAAATGTGGAAATAAACATTGATTAAACTGTGTTTAAGTACCTGGGTGTGTTTCAAAAACTGTGCTAATAAACTAATTATGACTGTATGTGGTTGTAATGCTCTATGGTCTGCTTTTGAATTCAAACATTCTCTTTAAGAACTTAAAATACATTCATTCTTCAGGGAAAGAATAATCACAATTTCTGTTTATTTAAAAGGTTGCCCCCAGAAGGTAATTCCCATGGTACAGACCTTCTCCAGTCTTCAGATGCACTGTAAATTAGGGATACTTGCCTTAAAATTGCCATGGACAATGTGCTGTTTGGTGGGGAAGATGCTTTCTCACCCAGCTGCTTTGTCCAAGCTTTGAGACTTTACATCCTTGCCTGGTAAAACAGACAGGAGGAGGTTATCACTGCCTATGCCTATTCTTCTACACTTACCAAGGTGAAGAGTTGCTTCCTATCCAATGGTGGATGGCATCTGCAGAGATTCAGGAAGCATTTGGAGTTTGTTGCTCTTCACTAGCAAGAGTTCTTGATACCTTTGAATTGTGTGGCATAAATCCATGCCAGCTGCAACTGAAGATGTTTGCTGTTAAAACCAAAGTTCTGTTCTGGGTTTGCCTCCCAGAATCTGCACAGGCATTTTGCATTTAAGTGTGACCACAATAGTTTAGTTAAGGAATAGTTTGAGACAGAAAATAAGCATGTTGACTACTGCCTTCCAACAGCAAAGTGGGGCATGGACACAGGCACTCTGTGTGACTGTGCCTCAGAGGGCCCATCCTTCAACCTGTCTCTGGATCACATTCTAACTGTGCTGTGGAGATTCCATGTGTGCCAGCACTCTCGTGTACCCAGGTGGAAAGCAATGCATTGCACAGGCAGTGGAACATAACAGTGTCTCCTGTTTTCCATTGTCAAGGAGGAGGTGAGGAACATGCTGCAAAGCACATTCTGCCTGCCCTGCAGTCTGCAGCAGGAGCAGCTGTGGGCTCTTCTTCAGGGCCAAGCCTGGTATGATGCAGTGAAATAGGGAGAGAACCAGCAGCCACAGGCAGAACCAAAGGTGATTGTGGTCATGGAAATTTCATTGTGACCTCTAAACTCAGATCTATTCCAGTGAATAAACTGCTTGGGTTTTATGAGCTACTGTGCATCTGCAGCTCCCTCTGCCAGTGGAAACAAGAATGTTCAGATTCTCAGAAGAAGACCAGACTTGAAAAATGTAGATATTTACTTCTTAAATCCAGAAACGTGATTTTAAATTCCTGACGATCTGTTAACACTAGATGGCAGTGAGTGATAATATTTTTGAAAAGTAAATTGGGCCTATTGCATAGCTTTAAGTGAAGAGGAGCAGCAGCAGTTAGAGCAGAAGCAAAGAAGCCAGCAAAGTGAGAGAAAGAAAAGGAGGTGAGAAAACATCCCTCACCTGTATTAGAGGACCCAGGAGAAGCCAGAGCCAGATTTTCATTCAGGTTAATATCTTTTTACCCTACATAGTTGATGTAAGGAATCACTTAAACATAGTATACATCAGTTTTAAGGTATCTTTCTTTACATGGAGTGTCTGATAGAAGAGGTCTCCCTGTGGGAAGGAATTAGGTCCATGTTATCAGTAATGAATAAAGACACGGTAGTGTATTTCCTAGTGGGGAATGAATGAGAAGCTATAAAGGGTGGCACAGGATGTGAGAAAATCTCTGATAGCAGAAGTAAGAGAACTGCTTCAAAGTGGTATAAACTGCTTTCTGAGCTGTATAAAGATATTGGGTGGTGCCAAAGTGTAACAGTACTGGCACGTGAAGAGCAAAAGAGCTCCTTGTCAGCCTGTGCATGGGTTGTGCTGTGCACAGGTCACTCAAACACATATCAACCTGTTGGGTAAAGATGTTGGCATCTTTATAGGAATGCAAGAAGATAATGTCACATTAATCACAAGAGAAGGTGCTTCAGACACCTGCTGAGGCAGGGAGAAATCTCAGCAGGGTAAGACTGGGTTTAGATGTGAAGATGGGAAGCACTAGTAGCGATGAGAAGCATGATTGGTGATCACAGCTTAGAAAGCAGAGCAAAGTTTAAAGCTATTCATTTCAGAAATGAGTGATAGTATTGCTAATATTTTACTTTATCTCTTACTTCCCAGTGTAAATAAAAATCTGAGTTTCAATTATTTAGGATACATCTATCATTAATTATAACAGCCTGAAAGGTGTTCTTATACAGTGATCACCATTCTTATGGATATTTTTCTTAAACAAATATAAGGTAGTATTAGCTATGCATTTTTAAACCAATTTTATTTGGGATTGAGGGTTTTTTTTTGTGTTCTTGATCTGTCCTGTGAAATACATGTTTAAAACGTGCAATGTGGCATAGATGTTGCACATTGTGCCCACCTGGCTCTAGCTGCAGACATATCTGAGGGCTCCCAAGTTGCCCATCAGAGTGGGTGACTGAGTCCTAGAGCCCTGGAGCTTAAAACCCAACTGTCACCATTCAGTTCCGCTCTGGGCAGCCTGGGGAAGGTGGAGCAGCTTGGCTTGTGCTCTCCTGCTCAAGCAAAGGAGATGTGAAGATAGGGCACAAACCCAGATCTCCAGAGCACCCTCCTAAGCCTTTGCTCTTCCAGCCAGTATTTTAGCATGATTGTGTAAGGGAAAACAGATAGAGAAAGCTCTGTTTTGTTCTCCCTGCCAGCTCTCAGTTAACCTCTGAGACCTTTGGATTTAGCAATACACCAAAGCTGTGTCTCTTGCACATCAGTTGCTGACTTCCAAGTCTCTCTGTAATACTTCTCTCTGCGAAAGCGAGGAGTGAGGACTGGCTTTAGGAGCACTGCAGTTTGATGGATGTGAGAGGTTTCTGTGTTTGGAAAGAAGTGTTCCAATTTTCTTCAGATTATCTTTTGTACACAGGCCCTGATCTGTGGCTATGGGCCCACTTAGAGCTGATTAATAAATACATTTGAGGCTCTGGGTGTGGTTAAGGCAGATTTAACCCACTCCATCACCCCCAACAGAGGCTGAAGCACCAGGAGGCTCCATTGACATGCACCTTGTTGTAGTGAAGGCAAGGAGGAGATGAAGCTTTCCTTTTTAGTCACCAGCTCCAAGATCTGTCCCCGACATTAATGTTCTATTCAGAGGAGAGCAGTAGTCCACCATCAGGATCCCATCAGTGGGTCTGCCTTGCATGCCTTCCTTAATCCCCTCTGGGTCTTCTCCAGCCACCTTCTGAGTGAGGCTCGCTTGCTGCTGAACATTAGCCCCACTCAGCCCTCTCCCTGCAGACAGTCGTCCTGAGCTGTGACACCTTGTCCCCTCCTGCCTTCCTCAGAGAGCCTGGGGAGCTGTTAAAATGCTGTTATAAATCACAGTCATTAGCCAGGTTACAGCACTGAGAAGGAATCTGATCTCCCAACTGCTCGGAGTTTTGGGCAGAGAGTGCTGGGGTGTTGAGGAGCCTTTATGGTATAGCCTTATCTTGCATTTCCAACAGCAAACCCCAGCCTGGACCCGTGTTTTACTTGTGCTGTTTATATATCTAATCAAAGTGGGTCAGGAAACGTGGAAGGCAGCACCAGGGCTGTCTAAGAAACCTAATATTTGCCAGAAAGCATTAACTCAGTCTCTCTTTTTCAAGGCATGATAGATAAAGTGTGCCTGAAACTCTGTTTAGGTTACGTGAAGTAATGCACTGGTGGTTACATTCATCCTAAGCAAATCGTTTTCACTCACTTGAGCTGCCTTACAGAATTTTCCAATAACACTTTAGGCAGCCTAAAACAAAACGAAATCTTCACGGGTCACTCGCGTGGGAGTTCCTGTCAGAACCCACTTGCACACAGACAGGCAGGTTCAGAGGTTTCTTCACCTAAAATAGAGGCAGCCCCAGGCCAAAGCCTTCATCAGCATCAGGACTAACTCTTGGGAGGTGTCAGGGCTGATGCCCACGTTCACTGTGCAGTTTTTAAACTGGTTTGAGCAGCAGAGGGAGAGCCTGACACCAAAGGAGCCACAGCAGTAAAGTGACTTTTGTGGAGGCTCTGAGAAGCCTCCAAGTCCCTGTGGTCACCCAGGCGAGGGCAGCTGCCTGCACTTCAGTGGGGCAGCAGAGGAAGGCACCTCTGCACCATCTGGGAGCAGCTCCCTGCCCCAGCTATCATTGTCCTCAGACAATGGCCAATTTGGGGACAAGTTTTATGAGGAGCAGCTGAGGCAACTGGGGATGCTTACGGTGCAGAAAAGGAGGCTGAGAGGAGACCTGATGCTCTCCACAGCCTGACAGGAGGCTGGAGAGAGGTGGGTGTTGGTCTCTTCTCACAAGTAAGGAGTGATAGGACAAGGGGAAACGGCCTCAAGTCACACCAGGGGAAGTTTAGATTGGACATTAGGAAAAGATTATTCATTGAAGTTGCAAGAGATAATTACAGCTTGCTCAACTTCATAATGACACAGGGATGGATTTCTTCTTTTTATTTTTTTAAAGGAACCTTTTGTGAGATCAGCTCCTGCTTTCACACACAGCCTGACCCCAGCAATTAGTTGCTCTGGAGATCAAAAGTCCTTTTTAATCTTCCAACAGATTAATACATTGAACAAAAGGGGGGAGACGACTTAAGTCAGCTGCTTCTGCATACGTCTTTTTGTGCTATGAAATACTCTTTCAAAGAAAACCCTTCAACCCTCCAAGCTCCCTTTCTGTAAGGCAAGGAAGACAGGCGCCCTGCGCTGGAATGCTGCCGCTGAGAGATTGATTGAAGGCCCGAGGTCTCGGTAGAACAGCAGGGAAGGCGATTTTTGTCTCCTACCGCACTCGAGACTGATTGAATTTTTGCGTCAGTTCTGGAACCGCAAGCAGAAAATTAGCTGCGAGTTTATAAATTGCTCCCGCACCGCGCCGGGGAGGGGATTGCAGAAGGGCACAGAAGATGGAGAGATCTCGCACAGCCGGTCAAATGCGTTTCGCTGCCGTAGCGGCTGCCGCTCGCTCCTCAGCCCGCCCTCAGGGGGGTCTGGCGGGATGTACCGTCTCCTCGCCAGCCCCCACGCCGCACAAAGGTGCCGCTGCCCGGCAGGGGACACCCGACCTTCGGGCCGGAGCTCTTGACCGGAGGACAGGTCAAGAAGCCGGGAGGCTGCGGGGGCTGCGGGGCGCGAGCGGGGCCGCGGCAGCCGCGGGGCCGCCTCAAAAGCGAAGCTGCGCTCGGGGCGCGAGGCGGCGGCTGGCCCGGGGAGCGCACGCGCGGGGTGGTTCTGATCGCGAGCTCGGCGCGAGACGCCGCGTGGAGGGCGGGAAGGAGCCTCCTCAGCCCTCAGCGCCCTCCGAGGGGACCCGGCTGCGGCCGCCACCCGGCCCTGATGCGGCGGCCCCGGCGGAGCTGCCCCGCAAACGGGCGGGCGTCCGGGTGTCCGGCTGCGGGGAGCGCTCGGGATGGAGGCGGTGGGGACGGCACCTGTGTGCGGTGCGACCGAGTGACTGAACTGCTCAGCCGGGGGGCTGAGGAGCGTGAGGGGGTGTGAACGGGAAATAGACTGGTGGGGTCAGTCCCTGCATTGCCCTGTCCTCTCATCCTGGCAGTAAGACACCTTGAACCGTGAGGACCCAGAAAAGCAGGACCAAGCAGTATCCCTCACCCTAAGAGCGGTACCAACCACAGGTGCAATGCTTTAAGCTCCCTAGATGCTCATGAGCAAGTACAACATAGTGAGGCTCCACCAGAAAAACAGTGGTTGACATAAAAGAAACGATGGGTGCTCACAGTGGGAGACTGTTAAAGGCTGGAGAGACACCTGGATAGGCTGGAGAGGTGGGCCCAGGTGAACCTCATGAGGTTAAACAAGACTAAGTGCAGGGTCCTGCACCTGGGTTGGAGCAACCCTCACTATCAATCCAGGCTGGGGGATGAGGTGTAGCTCTGCCTAAAAGGACTTCTGGGTGTTGGTGGATGAGAAGCTGGACATGAGCCAGCAGTGTGCACTGGCAGCCAAGAAGGCCAGTTGTATCCTGGGCTGCGTCAAGAGAAGTGTGGTCAGGAGATCAAGAGAGGTGATTCTGCCCCTCTGCTCTGGTGAGACCTCATCTGGAGTACTGCATCCAGTTCTGGAGCCCTCAACACAGGAAAGACATAGAGCTGATGGAGCAGGTCAAGGGGAGGGCCACAAAGATGATCAGGGGGCTGAAACACTTCTACTATGGGGACAGGCTGAAGGAGCTGGGGTTGTTCAGCCTGGAGAAGAGAAGGCTCCAGGAGACCTTATAGCCACCTTCCAGTACCTGAAGAGGACTACATGAAGGCTGGAGAGGGGCTGTTTACAAGAGTCTGTAGTGAAAGGACAAGGGGTAATGTGTTTAAATTAGAGAAGAGTAGATTTAGACTGCATATCAGGAAGAAGTTCTTTACTTTGAGGGTGGTAGATCAGTGGAATAAACTCCCCAGGGTGGTAGTTGGGGCACCATCCCTGGAGATATTCCAGGTGAGGTTGGCTAAGGCTCTGAGCAGCCTGGTCTAGTTGAGGGTGTCCCTGCTCACTGCAGGGGGGCTGCACTAGATGCCCTTTGGAGGTCCCTTCCAGCCCTAAACATTCTATGATGCTATGTCCTGTCTGCCCACTTGACAAAGAATCGTGTGAAGTTGGCTGCCTCCCGGGAGCAAAAATCTCTGATACTGCTGAAAGGGTGACACAGCTTGTGAAGATCACTGACTACTGCCTGTGAGTGACTCCAAGAGAAGGAACTTGAGCAAAATCAAGGCTTTAGGGGCACAAGTTGTCTTTTCTTCTGCCTTGCCAGCTACAGGTAAGGGGGCAGAGAGGTGTAGAATAATGAACAATAATTTCTAGCTAGATAATTGGTGCTATTGCAAAGGTTTTGGCTTCTGTTGTTTACTTTAATCAATTTGGCTTCTATTCATTAAAGAACAGGACGTTCTTTGGTGACTATAACCTGCTAGGGTGGGATAGAATGCACCAGATTTGAAGAGGCAAGAGAATCTTTGGTGGTAGGCTGGCCAGCTTAGTCAGGAGGGTTTTAAACTGAAGTGTGCAGAGTTTGGGGTCCAACACAGCGATGTGTGTGACATTGCAGCCAATGGGCAAATGGACCAGACCAACCACAATAGCAACAGATGCAACTAAGACTCTGAAGTGTCTGAACATAGTGGTGTTCCCCAGGGATCAGTACTGGTTCAATTTCTGGATCTACTGGAGAGAGTCCAACAAAGGCTACGAGGATGTTAAAGTGACTTGAACATCTCTCCTGTGAAGAAAAGCTGAGAGACCTGGGGCTGTTTAGTCTTGAGAAGACTGAGAGGGGATCTTATTAATGTCTATAAATATCTGAAGGGTGTGTGTCAAATGGAAGGGGCCAGGCTCTTTCCAGTAGTGCCCAGTAATAGGACAAGGAATAATGGTCAGAAACTGGAACACAAGAAGTTCCACATCAGCATGAGGAGGAACTTCTTCACTGTGAGAGTGACAGAGCCTGGAATAGGCTGCCCAGAGGGATTGTGGAATCTCCTTCTCTGGAGATTTTCCAGCCCTATCTGGATCTGTTCCTGTTTGGCCTGCCCTGGGTGACCCTGCTCTGGCAGGGGGGTTGGACTCAATGATCTCTAGAGGTCCCTTCCAACATTCTATGATTATGTATATAACAATTATTAGGAATATTTTGTATTATTATTTTGTCACTATAATACATATAAATCCTGAAGTGGAAGTTAAAAGAAAATATTTAAGGGCAGAAAATTTCATTTAAATAGTAGGAAAAATACATTAATCAGTTGATTAGATTTGGGAATATTCTCTGAAGGAGAATGCCAGAAGTCCCATCACATGAGTCACTTAAAAATATATTAGACAAAGCTCTCAGGAATACATTTCAAAGAGCAGTTTTATTTTGGCAAAATTTAAAGAGAAAGTGAGCTAATAGCATTGCAGGATTTTTCATTGTTCAGTTCCAGCTCAAAAATCTATGATTCAAGTCCTGAAATGTGTATGATCTATGAAGTCTCATTAGAATCTGTTTCATTGCCAGAGAAAATTTGATTAGAATAAATTTCTCTTTATTAATATTAAATCATTGTTATACATTAGATATGAAGTATAGAGTGACTGCCTTGAAAAATAATTTCAATCACCCAAGATTAATATAAATGTTACTCTGCAGTCACAACGAGTTTCAGTTTTTCTGCAGTGGATGAGCTCTGCAGCAAGCACAGAGCAATGTCAATAGCACCAGACACAGCAAAATAACTTTGGCCCATTGTCAAGGCATTCACCACCACCTTGCAGCAGCCCCTCCTGTGGTGGATGTATATATAACATAGGATAGGGACCACCAGACATCAGCCCCTGAGCTGTGCTGGGCTAACTGGTCATCCCTCCTGTTTTCCACCTGCATTTTAGTGGGATCAACAGCCTGCACATCTGTGACTATAGAAACATGCTGCACTGCCATCCTCTCCTTCTTCTCATTCTCCATTTTGCTTGATTTTAATCACTGGTTATTGTTCCCTCATCTATGGGGCTTTTGCTGGGTGCAGGGAGGGAAGCATTACTCCTTGTAGTTGATCTATTCCAGCACAACCACTTTTGTTGTCCAGTGTGCAATCCCATGTGAGACAGTCTATCAGATATCATCTTGGAGTTTCTTTCATTAATTTACTTTATTCCCTTTGTCACCAGGGAGTCCATGTGTTGTGAGATGTGCTGTAAATACTCTGTTGGTTCACTGCATCCTGTAAGTAGCAGTGGAAATCTCAAATGGAAATTCCTACCTCAGGAATGGCTGGGTACCATGTTTGCTGCCATGGTACATACTCTTTCTATTGGGTTGTGGTGACATGTTCTACTTCATATTCAGAAGACTATAGAAGACAGTAGACAGCAATAGACCAGAATTTATTCCCCTTTAAATGGGAAATTGACCTTTCAAGGGACTAATTTCTCAAGTGTACCCTGGAGTGTTTGACAATAAAAGTTTATTCTGGAAAACAAACAAACCCAAATATGCTCAAATCCTTGAGAAATCTGTCAGCTGGCTCTGTGATATTAGTATTTCAGTATTCATGTATAGCTATTCTTCCCAAAATGAGCAAAAATGCTACATGATATTCTGGTCTTTTTTCTTTCTTGACAGTGCTGCTTGTTACAAGGAACTTTCCCAAGTGGTTCTTGTAAGTATTGAGTATTTTTGTTCAAATGAATCATGTCAGCTACTTAAAGCACAAAAAGCAAAGTTAAATAAATATTTTGGGTGAAGGAGGGAAAACATTCTGAATATCCTCTGTGCGTTTTCCTGGGATCTGAACTTTTGGTACTTGTCTCTGAGCAAGCTGAAAGGCTTTTAGCTGTTCCTAATTGGGATCCTATTTTGCTTTACCACTCTTCCCTGTTGTTTATTCTAAGCTATAAGGGATCCTTGGATATTTTGCTACAGTATTATTCAGTCAGAGGATAAAAAGTCTGAGGAATGCCAAGGTATTATTATAACAGTATAATTAGCTTGCAGACAGCTTTTCTATCCATCTCAGTTCCCCAAGTAATTAATTAAACACAGCTGCAGATTAGAACAACTGTTGTAAAAAAATGCATTTGCTCTTTGCTTTTCCTTCTCCCTTCTAGGCAGCAGAAGAGGAATTTATGTAGGAGCAGTTAGAACAGCTAAGGACCATCTGCTTTGCCCCATGGCCTGGGATCCTGTTGAGTCAATAGGAGAGATGAGCAAAGGCACCTGTAAAGCCCAGCAGAGTTCAGCCAGTTTGGGCTGGCAGCAGGGGTGAGTATTTTAAAATCACTGCCACTCTCCTATGACTATGTCCTGGAGATGACCTGAAGAGGAAAAGCCCTGAGGATCCTGCCAAACTCCTGTGTCATGTGTTTTATACACAGTGCTAGAAATCAAGTACATAAGTGGGAAAAATGGAATAACTGAAGCAGTCTGAGTTTGGAAGGGAACTGGCAGAAAAATGGAGAAGGTGAATTTAATGCTTTGAAATGTTCCTGGAAGCAAATGGTGTTAAAAATAAATACTCTCTCATCTCAAATGCTTTATGTGGCAGGCTTGAAGGTGTGGGGGACTTACCATAAATGCCTTTGGGAGAATAAGGGGATAGTAAAGTGTGAAGTGAAATCACTCAAGCATTCAAGGATATTCTGATCCATGGAAGAAAGTGATTTTGGAAAGGTATTTGCTGTCCAAGAAGCCAGCTATCAGGCCAAGTGATTGATCATTATATGATGAGTTATACTATCAAGGTATCATAAATGTGGCAGTTAATGCATAGGCAAGCTAAGCAGAGGAATTGAGACAGATAATTGGTTTCAAAACCATGTTTCTGTAGCAGACACCATTGAGAACAAGGCTCCTTGGACCCTGGTGACTCTGCTTCCTCTCCCACCCTCTAGCATCACCACCAAACCAGGTAAGAAGCTTTAGCACCTCTAGCCAGCCAGGAGAAAGCACAGTGGATGATGTAAAAAGGAAACAACAGGTTCTTGGAGTGGTTGACACTGTGACAGGGTGTGTGCTGTGCTGCATCCTGGGAGCTGAGATCTGAGACCCTGCTAGAGGGTGCCACAGCTTGTCAAGAGCTCTGGCCACACGCTGCTACACTCCCATGTGGGCAGGGGTGACACTGTGAGCAAGAACCTGGGCAGAATCAGGGGAGACTGTAAAGCCTTGGAGCTGCAAGTGAGAAACATTGGTGCCCAAGTTCTCTTCCTCCTCCCTTTTACCAGCTAGAGGAAAGGGGGCAGCCAGAAACAGATTAATGAATATCAGCTCCTGGACAGTGAGGTGGGTTCTTTCCCTCCCTCACAGGTTGTAGTTGTCAAAGAATGGGACTGGAACATCTCTCTAATGAGGAAAGGCTGAATGACCTGGGGCTATTTAGTCTGGAGAAGACTGAGGAGATCTTATCAATGTTTATAAATAAAGGGTGGGTGTCAAGAGTGATAGAACATGGGGCAATGAACACAAACTGGAACATGGGAACTTCCATCTAAACATAAGGAAAATTTTCTTTCCTATGAGGGTGCTGGAGCACTGGAACAGGCTGTCCAGAGAGGTTGTGGAATCTCCTTCTCTGGAGACTTTCCAAACCCATGTGGACATGTTCCTGTGCAGTCTGCCCTAGGTGATCTTGTTCTGGCAGGGGGCTGGACTAGATGATCTCTAGAGATCCCTTCCAACTCCTGCTGTTCTGTGATTCTGTAATACCAAGCAGTCGTGTTATTCTCTCCTTTCAATAGTCTTCACCAGCCAAACATATCAAAGACCACAAAGAGAAAATAACTGTACCACTAACCATAGCAAATATTACTTGGGATCTTGGGAGAACCAAGTAGCTACAGAAGTGAAGTCTTTAAGAAGGAATCATATTGCATTTCTGTTGTCTTTTCACATATCAGCTGCTTTCCCTGCATAAAATGTAGAGAAACACAAGGAGCAAGGGTTAATGTTTCCAAAAGGTGCTTGGGGATTGGTTCATGGTTACAAATGGCCTGCTACAGTACAAAATGTTTTATGACCTCTGCAATTGCTTTCCCTCAAAATGCCAACACTGTCAAGGATCAAGGAAGCCCTGTACCCAGGCTCTGGTGGTTTGGGTTGTTTTGCAGTGTGTTCAATGGCAGCCAGTCTGGTTTAAAATGAAAAAGGGATTTGTCCTGGAAGGGGAAACCATTTATGCTCACAAGGCATAGGTTGTACAACGTGTGGAATGTCATCACCCATGTCCCATCCAGCTTTCTTCATCCTCTGTGTGATGATGGAGGTCCTGCTTGCTTGCCCTCAATCAGTCAGGGACCATAATGAGGTTTCCAGAGGCATGTCTGGAGCCTACAGCCCTTTCCAGACACTTCCAAAGGTTTTTTAATGGCAATTTAGACACAAATACTTGTAGTGAGCTCCCATGCAGACTTTAGGCTGAAAGATACAGTTCTAAAGGTCAATATTTGGCTCTATAGACTATAAATAGGTAATTAAAAAACCTTTGCAAACTTTTTTTTTTTTTGGTGCATGAAGTGATGATATCCATTGAAGATTTGCCCCTTGTCCCCTGGAAAACAGGAATATGAGGAAGCACAGTGTTGTTCACTGGAGACCTAAAGATACTGTAAATGAGATGTTTGAGAGGTAGTGCTTGAAATAAGATGTAGGACTGGCTGTCTATGTATTGCATGTTATCTATTGCTGATGGTACTGAGATGCATTGTCTTACTGGAGAGGCTCAGAAAACACAGAATTAAGTGATAAACAGGAGGATAAAAAGGCAAAAAAAACCAGTCTAGAAGAAAAGTGGTAACCCTTGGCAAGATTATTCAGAGGAGAAGATATTCTAATCTCATGGTATTGAAATGATGCAGTTGTGCATTTTGTGAGGTGTTGCATGGGCAGCATGAGGGAAGAGTGAGTGCCAGGTGCAGCAGACGATCACCCCACACATTTCCTGAGGTCCTGCAGTGATGGAGCTAGTGGGAGCACAATGTTCTGTGCCCTCCAGCCCTTCAGATGCTATGAGCTGTGACAAAAACAAAACCAAACCAGGGGTAAAGCAGTTTCCATATACTTCAGAGCAAATATCCAGGCCTTTCTTTAGTCAGTGTTGATGGTTTATGCTAATCCTTCTTGCTCTAAGTTAAAAAGCAGGCTATAGCTGATCTTCAGCAATTTCCACTGTTACAATGTCATTTATGGGCTGTTGGTATATTTTAATGTGCACAGCAAATTCCTTACAGGACGTGGTCACAGAGTCCCAGTGATCTTACAGTGTTTCTCTTCAGCTTAGTTAATAAGGTCACACCCTTAGGCTTAGGATGGTAACTCCACTTCTCTTCGTTCAGCTTCCCTCATGTTCCTCCTTCATTTGTATATAATGTCATCATGTCTTACATGAAGGACCTATTCTGTTTTTTCTTCAAGTCTGTAAGTTTGATCAGTAGCCAGTTTCCACATTTTATTTTCCAGCATCTCATGCACACTGCTTGGTTGACTGCCTCTGCCAGATGCTCTTATTGCACCTTCAGGATGCACCAGTGGCTTGCTGACCACATGATTATGATTCTCACCACACGACAGAGAAAGCTTAATTCCCACTGCAGGTTGGGCTGCCTTGGTCTCCTGCCCCCACACTTTGTCCTGGCTCAGGCTGAATAGGACAGTTAACATCACAATGAGAGCTGCGTCAAACCCCTTCGGGCAAAACTGCTTCTGGTTCTGCTGGGAGGAAGATCAGAGTGAGCACACCCTTCTTTACATCTCTTACTGCTTAAGTGTCTCTGCTGCTGGGCAGAGAACAAATTGAAGGTAGATCACTGTGTGCCACTGCTTTTCCAGTTCCTTTCGTAGAAATCATTACATTGGGTAAGGATTTCAGAGAGAATTTCCATATATCATTTTAAAGGACACTTTCTTCTCTGAGTCCTACCTTTTTTTTTTTTTTCCCCCATGTGTTTCTTGCTCCATGGTAAATAAATTGACTCTTTTCGTGCTTTATTCAGTAACTGAGATTCACTAAGATGTTGGGTTAGACTGCCCATGATTCAAGTATTCTGGGAGTCTGGGTGAGATTTGGGCTTCTCTGTACAGTTCTGTACAGACCTGTTCTGATCTGAGATAGTCCCCCAGGTTTTATTCAACCAGGCACATCTGCTTATCTGAAGTTTCATAAAAAGCTTCTTTGAACAACAGTAGATTATTTAGATGTCATTAAATATTTTCTGGACTCCAAATTGTAGTTTTAAGCAAACCTGAGTTACATTTCTGTTTTTGTACCAAATTATGACTACAGGTAGATCTGCTATGGCAAAAACTCTTAATTCTTACTGAAGTGCTTCTCTGAAAGGCTTTAAAGAGAAAAACTCCAGGGGCTGAAATCCAAATATTTATTTGGTAAATTGGTATGCCAGGCATCAGTGCAAGGTCCTGTTGGTGTTGATGTATCTATTTCCATGGTAGACCTTCAGAGATCTCAGTGATTCTGCAGCACTGACACTGAGCACATTCTGGATTTGAGCTGCCTGCTGAGATACAGCAGACCCTGGCACAAACATCTTTTTAGTTAACAAGGTAAGACAGAAAAAGGTAGGTAAGAAAGGAAAAAAGACGCTTCACTGTTCAAAAATACAAAAATGTGTAACAGAAGCACGGAGAGATTAGTCATCAATCCAAAATAACGCAACAAGTCTGACAGAATCAGAAATTAAACCCAGGCCTTCCCCATTCAGATCCAGGAACATGAGAACAGACTGACTACCATCTTATAAACCATCTTGGTCTAACCTCTGCCAACACTGAATGTTGTGTATGCCCCAGGTACCACTCTCTGGGAGGTGTGCTCCCTTGAAAGGGAAAGTTTGCATCCTTTCTTCTGAAAGAAGTCAACTGAGCAGGCTGTATTTCAACTGCAAGCTCTCTGCTGTCCACAAAACAGCTTAGGCTGTCCTCTCATAGTTTATGATGTCAACAGGCCCCTCAATTGAAATCCAGCCTTGAAATCCACCTCTTTCTTCCAGACTCCAGTACATAGTATTCTCGTAGTTTTTAAAGACAGCTGTGTGAATTAATGAACTGATCTGAGAATCGAGGTTGGCCAAGAGTGCCATTTAAAAGTCATGTAGATGACCTCATAAAAACTGTAAAGAATGCTTACAGCTTGCTTATAAAACAAATCTATTCCTTAATAACTCAAAATGCCCACATAATTCAGTATACATTTTAACCCAAGTGATTACTTCATAAGAGAAGATGAAAATTTCCCATGAAAAGGACATTTATTCAGTACAGGCAACTATAAACTTTAATTGATATTTCACAGTATGTACAAGTTTGCTCTCCAGGGAGTGTAGAATATCATTTTTGCACCTGCACTCTTAACTGCAGTCTTATAGTATTTCAGCCATTAAACATTTTTCATTAAAGCACTTCATATAGAATTAGTATAATCTGATTTTAACAAAAGCATTCTATATATAGGTTTTTCACACCATATTAATGCAGAGCTGTTAGATCTGGAGAAGCAGTGTTGTGCAAGCAAACCTCAGGTTTCAGTCCACAGGCAGTGACGGGGCTGATCTGCACTTAGAGCAGCATATTTGTAAAACATATTTATGGCAATGGACTTGAATGTGTCTGGGAAGAAAGGTATTTCTAATAAATTAAGGTGGTTTTTTCCACATAAATTGCCTTTTTGCACCAGATTTCCCCAAAGAGATGGGGGGATCTGGTGAAATAGCAGTTTCTGGTGCAGCACAATGGTATCGCCTTCTTTACAACTTCCATCCTTGGCAGTCATAAAAGCTAACAGTAGAAAGGGTGTTTGCATATTGGGCAGCAGAGGGAATATTTTTAGATGGCTGTAACTTAGGAAATCTGCAGAAATATTTGTCTTCTGGTCCGTGTTTTATAGCTGTTATCTAGCTGGCAATCAGAGGTGAGCAGCTGCGCACTTTTAAGATGTATGGTTTTAAAACAATGAACTGCAGGCCTTGCTAAATGGTTCCAATTAGCTGTGGAGAGCAGCAAACATCACTGGACTTTCTGCATTGCATTTGAGACAAGAGATTGAAGTTGGAAGTGCTCTACAAACTCAGTGAAGGCAGAACCTCCTTAGTCATTTGGAAGAGACCCTTGAGAATATCTGCAGGTTTCCATGAAAATATTTTTGGGGATTCTGTGGATCTTTTATGTGCACTTTTCCCTTCAGATTGTTCTCACAGGCACTCAACTCAAAACCACTTTCCCCTACAGATGAGCCAAGCTTTATGGGCATTCCTCCCCATACATTCAACAATGATTTTACTGTTTGAGCTGAAAAATAGAGAAAATAAGATACACAGAAACTTGAAGGGATATATATCTCAGTTTCACAAAAGCCAGTAAATGACAAAGTTTCCAGGATACACAATGTATGATTTGTACAGGGCTGCAGGGAATGGTGGTTTGCCTACCCTTATAATGAAAACATGAGACATGGTTTGTGTTCAGCAAAGGTACAGGGAGATATGATTGTTTTGTATAAAAATAACTCCATACCCCACAGATTTACAGAGGAGGTGTGTGAAGGTGTGACTGATTGACTTTGTGATAACCAGCTTCAGACCACACACAGGAATGGCTTTAGGCAAGGATTCTTTGCCCATAAGGCAAACATAGAATATAGTTTAGGATTCAGAAGAAGCCAGCAAACAGTATGCAAACACTACAGCACAAAATCTGGGAGGATGGGGAAGCTCAGTTTCCCATCTGAACATTTTTGCCATCATCTTCTTCAAAGAGCAGCCCCTGGGTCAAGATGGGGATTTGGCCAGATCCATGCTTACAGCACTGGGGATGGACAGATAATTAAGGTACTCTCCCTTATCCTGAGAGACACACTCAGCTCTTATTTTGCTCTGGATTTAGCACCAGATAAACTGTTTCCACTTTACAACTTTCAGATGATTTCCCAAAATACTTTTGAGTCAAAGATCTGTCCTGCACAGAAAAATGTTCAGAAACACTCCATGCTCAGCTCCAGCTAGGCATTAGTTGTGCCTTCATCAGTTTTCTCACTGGGCTAGCCCTACTCATGTGAATACTGAGCAGTCTCCTCCTTTTCTTTGAGTCTTCTTGTGCAGAAGCCAAGGTCTTTGGGTGTTTTTACATACTCTGCCTAGATATTTATTCTCCAGGAACACTTACACCAGGTCATCTGTCACATTAACTTTTTAGTAATGGGTGTCTTTTTTTAGCTGAGGTTTTAATTCATATGTTAAAAGCAGTGACCTTGCTAGGAACATGAGTGGTCTATTAAATATATGAGATAGGCAGAGCTTAGTAGGTGACTCATCTGGCCTAATTTAGTAACCATAGGACCAGACTGTGCTTCAAAGAAATCCCAGGACTTTTAACTCTACTCCACCACCAGTATGATCCCACAGTGATCACTTCCCTCTAGCTGTTGCTGAGTCCCTCTGTGTGTGTTTGGCAGACTAACAGAAACGTATCACACTCAGGAGATTTTTTTTTTCCTTATCTTGGCCCATTTTTTTCCCTCTGCAGGACAGGGTGAGGTTTAGATTTCTAAAGCTGTTCTGAGGGTCACCCAGACAAGATCACTGGGTTTGAAAAGTGATGCCCAGGGAGCTGATGCTGGTGTGAGGTGCCCTGAGACACACATCAGTCTGGCTGAGCAGCTGAACTGGTGATGTGCTTGATGAGGACAGAACCCAACTAGAGCAAAAAGCACTTCTGATGTTGGTTCAGGGAAAGGGTTCCTAATTTTTATCTTTTAATAATGCAGTGCAGCTGACACGAAAGAGCACTTTGTTTTCTGTTGGAGGGCCCAATGCAGTGGTTAAAGAGGCTGGATAGAACTTGGGACTCTCTGCTCTCCTCAGCTTGGGGGTGAGAGTCCCATCCTTCACATGTGTGGTCAGAGACATCTGCTGTGAAATCTTCACATAAGGTTTTAAGAGGATTCTAGTACCTGGGAGCCCAGCCAAACACCTTAACACATATAAGGAGAGGGTATTACATTCACTGCTCATAGAATTTTCAAACAACATCAAATATAAATGGTGTCTAGGAGGCAAAGCTCAGTGAATTTAACTAGCAGTGCAGTCTCTGGGAGCCTTTGGGAGATACTGCATTTGGAGAGCTCTGTTTTGTTTCCTTTTTCTGTCACATGACTGCAAATGCAACTGGTCCCCTCCTAGAAAATCATCAAATTCTAAATCTCACTGGTATTTGGCAGGTAATAGCTACTTCTTCTGAGGATAGCTTAAAGAGTAGGGTTTTTTTTTGAAAACTCAAATGCAGGGTAAAATAACATGAAAACTATGGCAGTAAACTGGGATAGAGAACACTTGTCTGTATGGCATGGAATTTCTCAGAAATTTGCAGTGTTTTTAACATAGATTAAATCTTAAGTCATGCTCCAAATGATCTGTTTCTGTATGGAAGTCTGACTGGCTCTTGCTGCTGGTATTTATGCCACAGACAACTATATTATTCTTTGGATGATATTGTGAAGACAGAGACCAACAGACTGGGCTCTTGCTGTGCTCACATACTGTCAGGGTTGGTATTTAATGGAGCAGCAATAGTATATTACTAATGTAGGATGTCTGATATTAGAAAGAAAACAAGAAGCTAAGAATAAAATAATGTGTTTATAACAAGTCATTTCCCTTTTTATTCGGGACACTTTTTTAATAGCACTTCTTATGCATCTAGAACAACATCATTATGCTTGAAAAGGAATTGTTTCTGTACTTATTCCCATATTTCAAATGTTAATTTTTCCTGATTCCGTGTGAAATGAGTTTATCTATGGAGTAATCAGTCAGTTCTGTCCATTTGTGCAGTTCACATCTGTGATGGTAGCCACTTTTATAAATAAGACACAGTAAATTCCATAATCTGTGAAATAATTTTAGCCCAAATGAGCATTTTGTGCTCTTCTTTCATGGAGATTGTTTAAAACAAGGCACACATGTTTCAATAGTAACTCTAACCTTACTGAGAGAGGGAAGTTTTGCATACTCTCTTAAATCAATCATTCTTGCATATTTGAATAGGGCTGTGTGCAGCAAGCTGAGCAGCTAATTTAAGGCCCGCTCTTTCTTTTCTCAGGATCAGAAACCTATATTTTCATCTTTACCTGACTGGTCATCTCTTAATTATTTATAATTTTTTTGGCTTTGTGCACAAGTTCCTGTAACATTCCTTACAGAAGCACAGCTGCTGTCTATTGAAATACAAGTCACTGTTCATGGATCGTGAGTTTTAATCCCCCCTACCGGTGAGATGCACAATTGTATGTGCCATATGTGAAAGCATTTACAGTACTTCGTACACAAGAAAGCTGTTAAGTGCCTGCTTGGCTAAGCCATGGCTGAGTTCTGCATTTGGAGCAAAGCTGAATTTTCTTAGAAGTAGCTGTTGATTTCTACTAACAGGACAATACAGAGAATTTGATCTATGTATGCAAACAGCCAGGCTTTTTGCCATCCTGTTTTTCTGTCTACAGACATTTTGTCCATAACAAGTTATTGTCTTTCAGCTAGCATAGTTCTTCTGATTCCTGAGAATATTTCAGCTACAGATCTGGATTCTAATACATTATATCTTCTCCTTAAAAAATTATTTCTGTACTTGACTCAAGTCTCTTCTAGATGGGCTTCCCCTTCCTCATGTGTTTTTGATGAAATCTACTTGCCAAGCTAATTTTCTCATGGAGTTTCTTGGTCTGTAGATGTATTCCCAGGTTTTCCTGTAAGTAGCTAGATAATTTTTAAATGTCAGCAAAAAAACTCAGAAAGAGCCCTTCCTCCATTAGCAGGAATTCTTTGCAAAAGCCCTGTTTCAAATTGACAGGGACTGTTCATGTAACACTTGTTGTATTTGGTGTTAAGTAAGAGCAGGAGGTTTTGTCCTCTGCCTTTCCCAGCTTTTTTGAAAACAAATATTCCATAATAGCATTTCTAAGGATCTTTTTCTCAGTGCTGTGCAAATCACCTCAATCTTCTAATAGGATTTTGATCACACAACTTAATACCAGAGAACAACTCTCCTATGTTAAATGTGAGTAGGTCAAGGCTTTGCATTTTAATGTGTCCTTTATGCTTATTCTGCTCTTCTGCTGAAATGATTCAGGGCATTAATATATCATGTTGCCACCTAGCCAAGTATATGAGAACAGCTTTGTGGGGTTGGTGTTTTGTATTATTCCATGAATCAACCTAAAAGAGCTTGCCAGAGACACTGTCAGACTCCCCTAGGGTGGCTTGAAGATCTAGCTTCTCTTGGACTTTAACCTGCAGAGTGTTGAGAAGCTTAGAAAAGCAGTGGATGGCCAGTGTCTAGCAGAAGTTAGGAAGCATAGGCCTTTAGTTTGCTCCTGTGGCAGAGCTGTTAGATGTAGTGCTGAAGTTTTTCAGCTTTCCATCTTCAGTTTTATATTCACATGAAACAGTGATGATGTAAAAACACTTCCCTACAAAGTATTGCAAAGTTATTTAATTATAAGGTTGATATGTACTAGATGTGCCCTTTCATGTGAATAAGGATTAAAGGTATACAGAAATTGATTATGTCTATTTTTAAGACATGTTCTTAATAAAGTAAGGTATTCTTATTTCCTAGCAATCCTTAAAGTAAGCATGCACACTGCTATAGAGAAATGGGTTGCTGGGGTATATAGGTTCCACTCCTAGTAATTAAACCTGTGTCTTCTAAATCTGAGAGGCAAGAAATTCTCTGTGGTTCTCTTAAAAAAAAAAAAAAAGGTTATTCTGTAAACCAAGCAAACAGATCTCACTGTTCTGAGGCATGGCACTTAATCTTCCCTTGGGTAAACAAAGCAAATAATGGATAAAACCTGTAGGATCAAATGTCTTCAAACTATCAGAGTTGTGACTGCAGACTTTAATCCCCATCAGAAGTGAAAAAGAGAAGATAACTAAAAATTGTGGCAAATGATTTTTAATTGTTGGGGAATTGGCAGTGACAGATTAATGCCACTGCTGGCATAGCATCTTAGAAGGGTTTTTTGAGAAGAAACACTGAAACCAAAGAGTTTATTTTAAAACATTCAAGTCTGTTATTAAAATAATTTCTTAATGAGTCCTTCTGTCATTTTATAACTAAATTAGAAGAATTTTTAAATCTCCTTTGTGAGCATAGTGCTGCCTTACCCTGGCTGTGGCAATACGTTGGGCATACGTGCAAGAGCTTGCTGCTGTACTGCAATACCAGGCATAGTCTGGCATACAGAGGAACTTGGGACACTGCTGCCATTTTAGTGCCCAGTCACTGCTGTATCTGTGAAGCAGATTCCTCAGGGAAACAAACAGCCTAATTTTATCCTTAAATTTAGGCTTCTGGATTCTCTGGGGATAAATGTTCTAAATTAAGGCTGAAGAATACGCATGAGTGCAGAACAGTAAATAATTTTTAAACAGGCAGTACTTTCAAGCCTAGTCAGCCAACTTCTATATAAAAAGAAGTCTTAAAAAATATTCAGAAATGTATTTTAAATAACAATATGCATCATCTGCTAAGTTATTTTTGTTGGGTTTAGATGTTCCTACAGTAAGGGTGGAAAAAAATGTGGGGATCATGGACCAGTGGAACAGTTCACAGTGTCTGGATTCTCCAGTGACTCCATTTTCAAAAGACAGAGAATCTTGGAATGATAGAGGTTGGAAGGGACCTCTAGAGATCAAGTCCAACCCCCTGCCAGAGCAGGATCACCCAAGGCATGTTGCACAGGAACAGATCCAGATGGGTTTTAAAAGTCTCTAGAGAAGGAGACTCCACAACCTCTCTGGGCAGTAAAACCTACACACATTAAACATTTATTGTATATTCTCAGTTAGCAAATTCATCTTCTACAAGTTTGAAAGTGGCTCACTTATATTTTAAAGCACAAAAAAAATGTTATTTAAGGTGAGTGCCTTTCTTCAAATGTTGGTTTTGTACTTGAATGAGTTGCAGTGCTTTGAAAGTCCAGTCCTGGCCATATATAGCTCTGAGTAGGAAATGTGTGTGTTGTCTCCTCAAGAAAATAATCCCAGAAAATTAGAAGAGGATAGAAAGTCTAATATACCCCTGGGTGTGTGCAGTCTGGGACAGTGTCATTCCCAGTCATGCTCATTTGTTTCCAGGCAGGCACTGTGATACAGGGACAGAAAGGGAAGGGTGACCCTGGCCAAGAGCCTGGCTGGGGTGGCCTCACCTCACTCCATGAGCACCTGTTCACTAAAAGCTGTGAACATCAACAACTGGCTTGTTATTTATTCTTTGTGGAGAGACAGTAGAGCAAGCACTGGTGCCTAACAGCTCTTCTGGATGCTGACCCACCTCAATCAGCAGGACAGTGTGTAAAGTTTCTGTATGGTCACTTTGCTCAGTTCTGGCTGATGGGAGAACTGAACACCAAATCAAAGTGAGTGCTGCTGTGGGGCAGTTCGGCTGTTTCTCTCAAGTAATGCTAAGCTGCTTCACCCTGTCCCACGGAAGCTGTTAAGCAGAAAGTTATTTGCTGGGCATAAAGGGTTAATCTGGCTCAGTAAAGGCATTTGGGTGCCGAGGACCCTCCCGAGTGGCTATAAAACACCTCTTTAAAGCACTAAATGAGATGAACTGCTGGGTATTTTCTGAATTCACCTGAAGAATGAGTTGAACTCTACTGTATGCTTCTCTTCCATGCCCAGTTTTGATGACAATAGTTTCTGTGGGGTTTTAATTATGTAGACCCATTTAGTCAAATCTGAATATTTCAGGCTCTTGACTTTATTTTCTAGTCTGCTTAAGTAAAAGCAACTGCTAACAAGTTTATTTTTTTTTGTTTTAAATTTTGGATACCTTTAATCTGTATCATTGACTATTGTGTAAATGTTTCCTTACAGGCTAATCATATTCATGGCCCCTACTGTAGAAGTTGGGACCAGAAACTGCTTGAGCTCCACTCCAGTGCTCTGGACAGCACAGCCATTCCCACAAGTTTAAGCAGGACTTTGCTTTATGCTCATCCAGCAAACGGGAGAATTTGTATCTGCAAAGACAGTCTATTTCTGCAAGAAATGCTATGAGGTGAGTGGAAAGGCAAGCCATTCTTCACCTTGCAGTGGCATGCAGGATGCTGTTACTAAACTGCAGACTATAGCCTGCCTTTGTAAATTCCCACAGAGAGTCTCTTCCTGGCATGAAAAACACTTGTAGTGGCAAATTGCGATAAAAATGAGACTTTCAGATCTTCTCTGGTAGAACTTTTGCTTTTTTGGAAGGAAATTTTGTCCCTGACTTCACTGAAGTCCTGGATACTTAAAATGCTTCTTTTCCACGGCCTCATTTACTCCATTTAAAACTGTAAAAGAGCTCAGCTGTATGGAGTTCTTTGCACTAAACAGTCTTTTCCTCCATGACTATTAAAAGAATAAAGATGTTTTCTTTGGCCAAGAAATTATTGTTTTTACTTCTGTGCTTTCATATACTTTTGAGTTCAGTTGGGGCTGGCTTGTCTGAGCTCCCAAGAAGTTTCTGATTAATTAGCAGGAATTCATTTCAGGATGTTGCTAATAATTCATAAAGACTGAATCTTTTTAAAGGAAAAAAAACAACCTACTCAGCTAAAAACAGAAAAACATTTACCTTACTTCACTGAAGGACAGATCTAGACAAGCAAAACAGATCTAGACAAGCAAAACAGATCTAGACAAGCAAAGCAGAGAGGAATAGTGTTTATTTATTCTAGCTTACAAATCTAAAAGATCAAAGAACTTACAAATAATTTTAAAATCTCTGCAGCAATTTAGTTTTATGGGATGTTTCTCTTATTTGAGTATTTTACCCTCTTTGAAATATGAGAGTAGCCATAATCACAATGCAAATTACATTTTGAACTGATTCTGGTACGAAGCTGGTAAGTGTCTAAAGTTCCCATGTTATGGAGGAATTTTGGGTTGAATCTCCAGGTCTATTTCTTAAATCAGCTTAAATCCTTATGCTGATGCAGTTATAACTTCTCAAGATCAGTTCTTCATGCTCATTCCAATTTAAATGGATCTTAAAATTTGTTAGTGAAGCTCAAAAAATGTCAGCCTGTTAGAAGAAAGAAAAAAAAAGGTGTGTGTGTGGGGGGGAATTAATTGAGACCTTTGGTCCCAGATCTCTCCAGACATTTTGAAATCCTGTATTTCTAAGAGACTCTATAAAATATAGTAACAGTTTTGTACTTGATGGATTTGGTGTATAGAAGACAAATAATGATCACATGAAAAATGTTGACATTTACTATCTGAGGGAAGACTGCTTTGCCATTTCTTCCTAGGTCTAATGCATCAGTGGCAAGAACGTTGTGTTAAATATGAATATGCATGATTTTTGATAAATTGGAAATGGTACAAAATCTACAGCCTGGGAATAAGGTCCCAGAAATACCTGCCCTGACAGCAGTAGGAAAGTGGTCTTGCAGGATATGGGTTTGTGATCCTGTGTCAGCTACTGTTGCTGTGTGTGTCTCAGACCCTCACTCCTTGCTGCAGTCTTCCCAACCTCACTTTCTGCCACCCTGCCATGTTCCTACAGGCCCCAGCCAACCTGTGCTTGCTTACCCATGCTGAGCAGCAATTTACTGCAAATATGGTGAGAAAAGGTTTCAGGATCCTAATGTCCACCCTGAGCTAATTATGACCCTATAACCCCAATGAATCAGCACTTCCAGACCTACAGCTTATTTCCAGATTCTTCTGGGAATGAGGAGGAAAACAGAGATGTTTAAGATAAGCGGTTTATGGGAAAACAGCCATTTTATGAATAAATCAATATACTCCCTCCAGGAATGCAAATGAGATTTCTGAAAACTAGTTTAGTCTGCCCACACAGAGTTTACATGCAATACTTCATTCAAGCCAGATCTGCCCTTGCCTGCACATGGCCTTTTAAAGACAGAAATTGGCCTTCTCTTGAAGTCTTAGGCCCACTTCACAGAAAGTGCTGCACAAATTACTCCAGCAGAAAGCCATTCCCCCTTCCCTGCTACTTTTCTCCATTGCAGGACATGATTCATTTTACAGTTACAGGATGAATTTAGCTGAGGTGAACAGAATTATTTGCACATCCTATCACATATATTTTATTAATACCTATAACATACGAGGCATTTCTTTTTTTATTAAGTCCCAATAGCACTCCAGAAGTGGGCTGTTGTCCAGTCTCTACCATAAAAGAACAGAGAGTCTACACAACAAACTGAGAAGCACCAGAAAGGTAAGAATATTGCCCTTTTACTTTCTCTCCTATTATTTATTCACTCCTTTGAGCATCATGAATTTCTGGACAAATACCCAAAAACTCTTCTTCCAGCAGCACTTTTATCACTCTTTCCAGCACAGCATTTTCCTTGCAGCTGACAATCCCAGCTGAATTTCCAATTCTGGTTAGTATTCTTTTTCTTACAGCATTTTGCTGTAACATATTGCTGCAAGGCACGTGTGTGCAGTGAGAACAACAGGTACAGGTTTTGCAGAGCTGCCCCAGAATGCCAGCACCACAGTGACAAAATGCTGACAAGAGCAGAGCCTTATCAGTGCCTCTGCCCTGTGCTGAAGCTCTGCGAGAGCTGTCAGCTACTGTTTCAGTTACCATGGGGTGAGCATGGGGGTGGCTGACACATTTCAAGGTTATTCCACTTTTCACATTTCCATTTGCTTCAGTTACCTTGGGACAGCTTATTTCTTTCACTTGAACTGGTGTAAATTGAGAGCTATTTCTGTTTTACAACAGTGTAGCTGAGTAAGGATTGGTGTTTCTCGTGCCTGGCTTGCCTAATTCACCAGGTTCATTTCACCTTGCCCCTGATAATGCTGAGGAGTTGTTTGGGTCTGTAGGGCCATCACTACAGGTTGCATGAGTGTGCTTCTAACTGGCTACAACTGCAGATCTTACCTGTCCCTGCAGTGGACAGCAGCAAGCCTTTACAGGAGGGACTCCTCTGCTTGGTGCCATCTTTGTGATGCCAGAGCAGGAGAAGCCGGAATGGCCTCCAAGCTGGGTATGATCAGCCTCCTACTCCTGCACAGCACTGTTTATGCAGCAGAGACTTTTCTCCCTTTCTTGCCTCACTAGTTATATTCCTTTTCCAGAGGAGGTTGCACCTACAATTGAAACTACCTTGAGCAGAGAGGCTGCTGTGTGTTATCTCCAGATCAAGAGGGAACCAAGTTTACCTTCTTTGTGTCCTTCAGACCTTCCCCCAAGAGAGAGATTGCTTTGGGATGCGACAGCTAGTCAGTGTCTTTCCACAGACCCCAGAGGCCTCTCTTCTCCCTTTGACTTTTTCTCATCCCCAGGTAGCAGTATCCATCTTGGGGATCACTTTACTCACTCAGTCCCATCAATTGCAAAGGACTAAGGCCAGTTCTGCTCAGCACCTGAACATTCTCTGGCCATGCACAGCCGTGTCATTTCAGTCCTTCTCAGTCCTTTCCTACATATTAAACTTTAATAACCTCTCTGTGGCAGGACTTCAAGTCTACTAGCTCTTGGTATGTTCCTTAATGGCCATTTTCAGCTCTGCTGCACAGGAAAATGTCTGGTTAAAAATGCTAATAATTTGCTGTTGTGATTTCTAATGCATCAGTTTTTTTCTGCAGCTTTTTTGTTTGCTCATTCTTGCACCTTTGATTAAGACAATTTTCAATCTCAGTCTCTTTGTGGTTTTTATGACAGCCACCTGAGATGAAATATCATAAATTTGCAAACATTAAGTCCAAAATGTGCCCAGGGGCCTCATTTGCCTGGACATAAATGCTACAAATACTCTGTAAAAGCACAGAAGTTATTGGAGTTGCACATGTGTCATTTATGGTGAGGCAGCAAGTAGGCAAACTCAGAGGGACACATACAGGCATGAAATCTGTCCCTGCTGTGATTTTCCCCTGAATAAAATACATGCTGAGTTCTATAAATCACTTGTAGGGTCTTTGTATAACAAGTGGTATATGTTACAACTGAGGTGAGGTGAAGACAAAATGAGCACTGCCATGATTACATTAACAATTCAATCTGGAGCAGCCCTTTTAAAAGTGTTTCTTATGCACTTGCTGTATGCTAGTCAGATTAGCAGGTAAAGCAGACATTAATACATTTGCTTTGATGACAGAATGAGATGTGATTTAATTTAAACCCACAAATGCTGAAGAAATCAAGACTCAGGTGAAATGAGGAGCTCTGGCTGCAAAGGTGGAATCCAGATCTGGATCTGAACTGCCGCAAGTTAGAAAGCATTTGGGCATTCAGGTAATTTTTATTTTATACATGTTCTGAAATGAAATTTTCTGCCCCATTTAGGTACATAGTGAATTTAAACCTACAATGAGACGTGCAACTCATGGTAGTTTTTACTATTAAACCTGAGAATCTGTGATGACTTCTTAAAGTAATCACCTTATGACCTTTGCCTCTACCAGATTGCTTTTTTGGGTTAGATCATGGCAAGAAATAAATGGTTTTTCTATTGTCATCACAAATAAAATAAATAGAGACACCTTAAGCAATTCTTCTTCATTTTATGAAGATCCACAATAATAATTTGGATTCAGTATTCCAAAAATTATGATCATTTGTGTATCCTTGCAATATCTCTTACCAGGTAGATGCAATGAAGAAGAATAATTTAATAATAATAATATTAATAATTATAATTATGATAATTATGGCAGCATAGAAGGCAACCAAGCACATTTACCAAGCTGAAACTTGAACTTTCTGTTGCTGACAGTGTGCAGCTTGATCTTCTCCTGTGCCTGGGAAAGTAAGTAGCTATGAGAGATCATTTCTGAAAACTGATTCATCATCTCTAATTTAACACTATTTTTTGTTCTTCCAGATTTGTTTGACATTTCTCTTACAAAATGTTTCATCAGAGTTCATTGGACTCTTACTTGATGTATTTTAAAATAATATTAGGGAAAACAAAAATAGTGGAAGAGTTAGTTGTTTCCTGAAGGGGCACAAACTGAAAAGTGTGTGTTTTAACCAATATGTCATGATTATGATTCTGAATTCTTAGATATAAGAGGCTCTGTTGTTAATTTTTTCTTGAAATCCCAAATGTTTGCCACAAGAATATCAATGAAAGTTGTTGTATGCAGCATAGTTCAGAAAATAATATGTACATAAATCTTTGCTTTAGAACAGCAGTGACCTTTTCCCCACTGCAATTTGTGCAAGGTGTTATAGTGTTCCTCAGTGTCTGCATGCAGAGGTTTTAAACAGGACTGTGGGTCCAGCTCTTGGGGTTGGACATGGCAAGCAGCAGGGCCAATGAGAAGGTAAGTTATGGGATCAGAGTGTGCTGGTGTTTGCCAGCTTCTTTCTCTTCCTCCAGTTTCCTGCCCATTTTTGGTCTTGAAGTGGTGATGGGGCTCACACACTCAGTAGACTGTCCAACTGTGTGCCTGTTTCTGCAGCTCCCAATGACAAATTTATATCTGACAGAAGCTTTTATCTCTGAGCTCCAGGTCTGGAGCACCTTCATGCACCAAGGAGCAAGCATTAAACTTGTAGCTGCAGTGCTGGTGTACACACCACTGTTTTAACAACATCAGCACTTTATCATACAGTACACCAGTGGAAACTCCCAAGAAATTATCTCTGCTGGAGTTCAGTCTGTAAATGAGCTGTGGGACCCTTCTCCAACCATCACCTGCTTTCAGTGGTCCCTCAGAGTACTTTTGCTATGAGTCTAGGTAGAACCAGGGAGAATCATAAACTTCATTTCTTATTTGTCTGAGATTCAGAAATCAGTTGAAGCTTATCTCTGAATGGAAAGGACCAGGAAACAACAGTGGGGTTTTTTGGTTTTAATGATTATGTGTTCTCTAATTGAAGTTATATGTGTAAAGGAATGAATCAAAGTTCTCAGGCTTATCATGGCATCAAATTCACTGATTATATGCACAACAGTAGTTTCCTATTGATTGATATGTTTTGTTAAGTGCTTCAAAAGCCATACCATTATTTGCAGTCTCAGTCAAATAGTACTGCTCTCTAGATGGTGGGCTAAAGGGTGGGGATTGGTCCACTTTTCATTTCCAAATCACAGAAAAAAATGCTTTGTTTGTTTGTTTTTAACTAAAACCAGTCTACCACTGGAAATAAAAATCAATTTTTGAATATGCCCTTTAGAAATCCATAACCTGTTGATATGATCAATTCCCAGAAAAAAAAAAAAAAAGAAAAGAAAAAGAAGAAAAAACATAAAACCCCTCAAAATTAATCTGAGGCACCCAAGCATTGCTGATGTTGTACTTGTTAGTGATTCCATTTGCTAATGTGAAGTTGCAGGGTGCTCTAAGTGAGCAGGGCAGAGCCAAAGGTTACATTAGCCTGGTGCCAGTAGACATGGAGTTCTCAGATAGAGTTGCTGGGAGCAGACAGCACTGAAAGGAGCACCTGCCCTGAACTCTCAGCAGTGCATTAGTTAGAAACAGGAGAGAGAAACAATTGCAGCACTAATGAGCCCCAGGTGAAAAGACTATTTAGTTGGACATGCTTTGCTCTTTTGATTTTTTTTCCTTTTTTATTTTTTTTTTAAGTGCAAATATTTTGATTGATGAGACGAATAGTTTGGAATTCTTAATTGCTCTTTGCAATAAAGCATTCCTTTTGTGTTCCTTCCCTTTAAAATGTAGGTTTCTTCTCTGTGAAAAACACATGTAATGATTGAGGAAGAAAAAAATCCCAGACATGACATACTGGAAGCCAGTTGGTGAGGTAAAGCTTTTTATCATATCCTGTGTTTGCTGAGTGTTTATGGGTTAGAGCAGTGCAAGGGGATTCCCTGTGAGCTAAAAATGGCTTATTAAGTATTTACAGCACAACTTTTCATGTAATTATTTATTCTGAGAGTTTGGAATTTCTCTTTTCCTTCCAACCAAGTCTTTTTTTTTTTTTTTTTGAGGATGTCACTTAAAAGTGCTTCAGATAGCAACAAAAATTAGGTATTAACTTATTTATGTGTTGATGGGGATAAATTTACTCTGTCAGATTGTCAGTATAATGCACACGTGTATGTATGGATTGAGCTGCTAGTTAAAACCTGTGGTTGCCTCCCTTTAACAATAATTTTATTATTTTACTGGTCATTAAATTTATGTACAAATACTTTAGAATTGTTAGCAATACAGAAAGGTAGAACAGTAATTATTACAGTAGAAGGTAATGTAAGACTGGGTTTTCACATCAGCAAATAGGAAAAAGGTCATGCTGGTGTATCCTTCTTTCCAGTGTCGTACATTTTGGCCACTGAGAGGGTCTGTGTCTGCTTAACTATGGGGCAAAATTCAGTTTTCATCACTGATGTGCAGCAGTGAGTAAATCTGTGTTGATGCCTCAGCAGAGTCACAGTTGATCATCCCCATGGTACTGGAGCTGCCTGGGTCCATCCCTGGAACTGAGATCAGGATCTGGCCATGGTTTCTTTCCCAGTTTTTCCAGAGTGAACTATCAAGCCAAGCTTAAAAGTGAGATCTTACTTTCTGCTCTTGCAAGGACCTGGCTCTTATCATAGAAATATTTCCCTGATGTTGAAAGCTGAAATACTTCCCACTGTCCGATTTTGCTGGCTTACAAATAACCATTTGCACCAGGTTAACCTATGCTAAGCAAAGTCTATTAGACAGACAGTGAAAGGATTAGACATGAGAAAACATTTCACATAAACTTTGCTCTAAGACAAATGGTACTGTTTCTTCTCATCCATGCAACAGTTCACTGCCTATATTTCAGCACAAAAAGGGAGCTTATTTTGACAGCACCTGATTAGCAGCATGACCATGAAGTGGGAGATATTCAATACAGGGCTCCAGTTAGTGTGTTGCCATGACATGGTTTCTTAGTGACACTGGGGGAAGGAAATGTATAGGGACATATACCAGAGCTGGTATGTTATTGGCCAATGTATTTTCAAAGCAGTTCTGAGTGACAGTAAAATAATAGTGTCAGAATTCACACCTGGACAGTGAGAATGCAGTGTCCCAGTGATAATATAACCAGTGAAGCCCATTCCTGCTGGTGCAAACAAGGAAATAGAAACTAAACCCCTTAAAATCTGAAATTAAACCTGCATGAGACTGGGGAGATCGAAATTAAATGTAGAGAATCCACATGAAAACTCTTCACTTTGAGATTTTGGGTCTTTTAATTTAACACCAGAGCAATGTGAAGAAGCTGAGGGAAATTGTATTCAGCGAGGAGAATCCATCATGGTTCTTGTAATACTCTGTAGTCTTTATGAATGGTATGAAAACAGACTGCACCATTTGAGAGAGAAACATTAGGAAATGCACCTGCTGAGCAGCCCATCAATTTTATTATGCTAGGGAGCTTAAAAGGGCAAAATTAGAGTTATGAACCATCTCTATAACCCACAACAACCTCATGGTCTTCTTCACAGGAGAATAGAGACCATACCAAGCTCTAGTGTCCTACCTTGACCATGCTCTGCCTAACCAAAAACTCAGCTGCTAGACAGCTGTGAAAGATCAAGCTCATTTTTTTTTCTTGACAATGAATTTGAAGGGTGAATCCAAAAGCCTAACGGATCCATTCCATTGGCAAGGGGAGGGGGTTATGTCAGTTGATACAAGTTTGATCTTCAGAATTTTCTCATTACCATGATGTTGGTCAAGCCAAGATATAATCTGCTCAGCAGCAGAACTGTCACACACTTGCTACATTTCTGCACCAGATGGATGGGTTCACAATAAATTCTCATCTTGGTCCCTGGGCTGGAAATCTCACATAAAAAATGACTTTTTTAAGGTTTTTTGTTTATGAGGTGCTCCATCCCAGAGTGTTTCTAGTTATCTCCTAGCTGGAAGAGAAAAGCTTCACTTCATATCATGTTCTTCCCCTCCCTACCCATACAACACACCAGCTTGTTTTCCACTACAAGCACTAAACTACAAACCTGCATTTTGTTGGCTCTTTGCGTTTCTCTGGACACTTGACAAAAAAAATATTTTGTTTTCCAAGAAGGCTTTTCTTTACCTACATCCAGGCTTGCTGCCCACTTTTATTGTTTAAATCTTTGACTACATTTCAGCTGATGATTTCATCTTTCTCTCAACTATTTTGGATGAAACTTCTAAAAATGAGCTATCTGAACCAGATTTGCCCTTGCTGATTTACTGGCTTCTGTACAGAGCTGGTTGACAAAATCTGGCTGATTCAGATAGTATTTAGAGGCAAAGTCCAAAGTTAAAGAGAGATTTTGTTTTACATAAAAGAATCTTCACAAAGATAACTGAAATCTTAGTTTAAGTTAATTTCTTTTTATGCCACCACTTAAAAAATGGATACTAATAAGTGTATCCTGTTAAAACTGCAGTACTCACATTTAATTCAAAATGATGCTCCAGGGAACCAGCAGCAAACTGTGTGCACACTGCTGTTGCAGGGAATGCTGCACAAAGTAATGTAATTTAATATAAAAATGATCCTATTAGATGCATGATGAGATCTCAGCACTCCTGCAAATGAGGATATATATTTACATAGAGCAATGATACGGTCCTGGCTGCTATGTTATACATCTTAATTAGATTACCTATTGCAAGAAGAATATAGTTGATGTTGAAAATGTTCTACTGAGGGATGACAGAGGGGTTAGAGGCAGGGTGAAGGAGTTCAGGCACATCAGAGGTGGGTTTGGAGTTTTTTGATGTTGAACTGTCTGCATGGAACTGTGTTTAGCATTTGTAAAATATTTTAAATCATTTTGGCATTTAGTGTTACAAATTTGAATTGGAATTCAGAACAAACTTCATTACAAGAACTGCTTTTACTTTGTTTTCATTTGTTTGTGTATTCTGTGCTGCTGCTGCTAGGATAGTTAACCTGAAATTCATGGAAGTGCTCTAAACTACAAGTTAAGGCTCAAATCATGTGCTGTATGGTAACAGCTGTATCCAACAGAAATGGGATGGTAGTGGAATTAGTGGAATAAGTTTTTGCCATAGTAAAAGAAAGTTGATTTCCATTTCAGCAATTATAAATCTTCCTTTAATTTAAATACATTAATGGACTTTTAACTTAAATCTCCATATGCATATATATACATATGTGTGAAAATATATGTGTGTCTATCCAGAACAGATTTTTCTAATCTAGTGTTGGTTTGCGGGTATCAGGGATGTAGCTGTTTTTGTCACTGCATCTTTCTTCACCTGTTCCACTGTATTTGTCACTGTGCTAATGAGCACTGGTGCTGTGTGTCACTGACACTGCCCTGCTCTGCACCAAGCTCCTCAATGTTGTCTCAGAGTGAGACACATCTCATATGACTAAAGGATACTGATTTCCTTAAAAATCCTGAAGGAAAAGTAGGCCTAGACAAAACATCTGAGCTTTTTCTAACTGTGGAATTCCTATACAGGGAAAGAGAGCATTGGCTGTGCACACAGCCTAAGTCCACGTGTGTCTGAAAGTGTGTCTGAAAGTGTGCTTTCCTCAGAATGACATTAATTAGAACTCCAGCTTTTTTTTTTATGAGTACATGAACACTGAAAATATAAACATTTTCAATTAGAATCATATATTTCAACTCTAAAATGTAACTGATACTGAAGAAAACACTTGGATCAGCTTGCACAAGAATAAATTAATATCATAAAAACAGAAAGGCAGCAGAAATTTGCCATATTAAAACATCATTTCTCAAATGGAAAAAAAAAAGTCATCTTACTTTGGTTATTTTAACTGAGCAGTGAAAAACACAGGGATACAGCCTTATTCATAAAGGAAAAGCAGTCATAGGGGCTTCACAGACAGGTATTTAACAGTGATTGTGTTGGAGATACATGGACAGAGAGCCTTTGATGTGCGCCATGCACACAAATGCCATGATTTTTCTCCCAAACAAGAGCTCACTTCATCAAGAGCAAGCTGAACAATCTTATTCAAGTTGCTGTCACTAAGGGGACATCTTCCCTAAGCACCTCCCTGACGTTGCCCCAGGCTGCTAGGAGGTTTATAGGAGCTCTGCTTCTCCTCACACTCAACACAAGCAGTCAGATGCTCCTAGTACACATCCTATTATTACTCAGACTTGATTTTGCTGCAGCCACAAGGTTAAAATCAGGGAGATAAGATGGGAAATAATTGAGAGTACGACAGCTGCAGCCTCTGCCAGGGTGCTCAAATTTCTGGTAACTAAGTCCTGGGGAAGACATTTTTCAGTCACTTGAACTGCTACAGATGTGATCCACCCATGTCATCCCCTTGGAAGTGAATTTGAAACCTTTTGTTTTTTAAAAAAAGCTCTTTAACATTTGTGTCTGGTGTTCCTGAATATATTCATGCTGCAGGCCTGCTGAAGGGGACAGGAAAGGTGAACTTATCTGTGGGAAGAGAGCATGGGAGCACTGGGAATTAGCTGAAGAGCATCTTTCTCAGGAGACAGCTTTAGGTAGGGTCCCAGCCCAGACTAAGACACGGTCAGCTTTCTTTTCAAAACTGATAAGTGCATTTGTTACAGCTACAGAAGCTGGGAGGAGTTGCCATGAAGTGGATTGTGCTGATTTGTGTTAATCAAGCTGAAACTGATCTTGTTTGAGGGACTTTTGACTGAAGTAGCAGCCTTTGTGGGGAGAAAGTGACAGTAACTGGTGAAGGATGCAGGAGGGAACACATCTTGGATTTCCAAGCTCTACCTGTGATTCAGCAGAGCAGGAAGATGCTGCACCTTCAGGTTTGGCCATGAACAGACTCACAATAAATTTCTTCTATGTTACATCTTCCTTTCATTCTTTTAGCACTAGCAAGAGAATGAATAGTTCCAAACTCCAAAGTGAATCCTTGTCTACTGTAAAGACTTTTAAAAGACATTATTTTAGTCATGCTGTGTTGCACTCCAGTGATTTCACAATAAATATCCTTGCAGAGAAGTCTGAGAAACATTTGCTAGTTGTGTAAGTTGGGAATCTGAGCCCTTTACCAACAGGTCTTTTGCTTTCACAGTTATCCTGTAGTAAGAAAAAAAAATAGAGATGTATTAGGGTGCAGGAGGCATTCTGCTACTCAGCTTAAAATGTACATTTCTCCTTTGTTTGAAAGGGGGATTTGTACAAATGCTCTGCTCTAGAAACTTGTTCTACTGAAATAAAGAAATCCCAGTTAAAGATAGAAGGTATCAGAGTAAAGAAATCAATTTGGAAGGCATCAGCTTAGTCTTAAGAGTATTTATATGGCCTGAATGTTTGGTACTGTATTTTATGTGTGGTCTGTTTTATCTGCAATGCAGTGAAAACCTTTATTGAGAGCTAGGAGTAGTCTGTGCAGAGAGGGAATCAACAAACAAAATCAAATGTCTTTTTTACTGGGTTTTTTGATACCAACATGTAATGTGCTGCCCATCAATTGCAGTGGGACTTTACCACACCTGTAACAGCCTCATCTGAGTCTTGCTAGAATGGTTTGAGAATAAATGCATACTGCTAAAAGTCAGGTGCCTAACAAAACAAAAACTTCTCAGACATGTATATGGTGGCTGGTTTTAAAGTGATGTGCCAAGGACAAAGTTCATCATTTCTTGGCCTTAGTTTTTCAGTCCCATGCCAGCTCCCTGTTCAGCAGCTGTCCTAGATCTCTAGGATATATGTAGGATACTTGCATGGGCAGCTAGACTGAAATTCCAGCTATTTTGTTTTCCAGTTTTTCACTTTAAGATTTACTGATCACTGTACTACATAGTCACTATATGATAATTGCATATATCAAGCATTAAAAGCAACAGTTTACCCTGACTGGACACAGACTGGATTATCTGGAGGATACCAAGGCAGTGCTGAGGGTCACCCTGCCTTGGCAGCAAATCAGTGCAGCTTTGCAGAACCACCAAAGACTTCTGAAACTTTCTTCAGCTCTTCTTTTCCTTCCTGCAGTCTGAAATAACATCACTTTGCACCTCAGAGACACTGCTGCTCCACTTCCTCAGCACCAACAACTCTGAGCTATGTAACAGGCTTATAAGGAGTGTAGGTGTGTAGTCTGTGGAGATCTTTTCTGAGGAGACCTGCTACATTCACTGGTTGTGTCCAGGGTCTGCTCCAGTGCAACCAGTTACAGCAGTGAGTACCCAGCTTGTGTTGGAGCATCAGCTGTTAGCACAGGATTTCTGGTGCTGGTGCTGGTTTTTTGTTAGCTCTAACATTCACAAAGTCTTGTTCTGCTGCTACCATGGTTTGAGCCTACAATGCAGTGCACTAGGGAAAATAGCTAGGACAAAACTTCTCCATTTACCTTGATACAGATTTTGTCATTCTTAAGTGATCAGTAACCTCCTGAATCTGGCACTCACCAAACCAAGGACCACAGGTGTCCATGCAACACTCCTCTGAGGAAGAAAAACAGCAGCACACAAAGGGATTGGTTTGCTTACAGTCCTTCCACAGGTTGTTTAGACTGAAAGACTGACATCCAGGTGTGTGATATACCTTCTGGGATACTGGTTCCCTGATCACTCATAATGGGGATTTGCTGGAGTGCACCATAGCTCCTATACAGCTGGCAGACCACCTCACCTTGGGGCTACACCAGTTACATCCCAGTGCATGAGTCAGCCCATGGCTTGTCTGAAACCAGACCCACCTGAGGCTAGAAGCACTCCCAGATTCTCTGTTCTAGGAATGTCTCCATGCCCCTTGTTCTCCCAGTTATCTGTGGGCAAAGGAACAGGAACATGACACAGGATAGAAAAGAATTACAGCTTCAACAGGGTGGTTTGTCTAAGTTTGGAGCTGCAAGAGTAGGGTTGTGTTTTGATGTATGGTAAATCACAGTGCATGTGCAAGTGCTTGTGTTTATGGAAGCCCTTTTTCCCAGTTTCCTGTGCAGGAACCATTAGTCACCCGTGCAGTATGGGATACATTACAGGCAGGATGACTGTAAACATCTTCTTTTAGAGACAACAGACTCACATGTGCAAGCTAGGGGGCAAACAGAGGGAGAGAAATAAATGAAATACATGAATAGTCTTATTTAGTATGAGTTTTAGGAACTTTTGTGTAGGGCTAAACAATTGCTTACTGGTTTAGTGCAAGAAAAGTAGACACTGATTTAATGAATGAAATGATGAGCAGTTCTAGGCCAGAAAGTCCTCACTAGAAAGAGATTCAGAGTTTGATTGTATTAAAGATCTGGGCAAGTGAATTAGGTCTTTGCACACATCATCTACAATAGAGGCCTAATTTAGGTATATCTGCTTATGTAGATGATCTGAATGGAGTTCTTAAGTGCTGATGTAGTGTCAAAGTATAAAAATTATAGGCTGTTTGTGTTTATATGCTTTGATATTAAAACCTCTGTGCATTTAATGCTGCAGATTTCAAGATATGGAAAAATTCCCTCCTTCCAGAAATAGAAAGCAATGTGTTTAGGATTATAAAAAGAGAACATGAAAGTATGATGACTGGGTAAGAGCCTTAGAAATCAGAGTCAGATGAAATGTTTACTGAGTCATGGTCTTTTATTGGCTAGAAACAACTTTCTGAAGAGGAGTTTGAAGCACCATAGCTGACAGAGTCCCTTCTTGACTGGTGCTATCATGTCAAGAATAAGAAAGAGAAGAGAAAAACTGGTATTATGTTTGGGCAGTAGCCCAGGAATGTGTAGAGGAGGATTCCTGTCCCAGAATACACTTCAGGCACAGTCCCTAAATCTCAGTAAATTATATCTAGTTTCTTATTTCTCAGTAGTAAAATAGGCTTCATTTTAAGGTATGGCAAAAACTCATTCATCACCCACCAAAAACCACTTTGATATTGCAATGGCAATAAGAGAGTATCTGAGGAGTTATTGGGATGGTTGATTTTATTAGTGGTGACAAAAGTAAAATCTTATGTGAAAGCAGAAGCAAACCACATTTACTTTAGGGTTGAATTTTACTTTAATAATTCTTTTTTGTGATTGCTTGGCCTTGTCTTTACTCAAAGGGTGTTAAAAAATATACATAAATCTGTGACAGAATTATCATCTCCTAATATCTTAAAATAAAGATTGTACCATAGTACATTCTGGGAATTATGCCAGCTAATAAAACCTTTTCTTAATACATCATTTTATTACTCTGCAGCTTAAGTGCCACTTAAGTCTTTAAAATAGTTGTTGAAAATTATGTTTATTGTATGTATGCATATTACTAGTTATTACTAGCAAGAGTTTGGCTCTGTCAGCTAAGATGAGCCTGACTCTGTCACCAGAGTCAGTCCAAGTTTCCATGCTTTATTTATCTTCCTTTGTGGTCATTAGGTAAAAAGAGAAAATTAATGCTGATTTCTAATGATTGACCTACTCCAGGCCTATTTTGTTGCAATTTCACCCTCCACAAGTGATTTTTTTCTGGCCCACCTGTGTATTCTTGTCTCACATTCCTTGTGAGTCTGTTCCAATTCAGGATATGCCATGATTCTATAATTCTGTGGCTGTAACTTACAAGGAAAGGTTCATTTCAGTCTAGAGTAAATGGTTAAATCAGATCAGGTGTCAGTGCTTCCTGTGCCCAACAAGTGCCCACTTCTCTGCACCATACCATTACCAAAGAGGTAAATCAAGACCCTAGAATCTAGAGAAGTGTTTTTGGAAGGGAGACTATTGTCTTAAACATATTTAGAGTTGTGTTTAACACAAAATTCTAACTTCTTGTTCACGTCTGGACTGCTATCTCAAAGACTGTATTTCAGAGATTCTTAGATTAAAAACCATAATTTCACCAGGGCCTGGTGTTATCACCCAGTTTCATTTCCTGTTTGTCCTACTCCTTTAATTTCATAGGCTGTAGCCTTAATTGTTCTATGACAAGATTATCTTTTAGAAAAAAAAAGATGCTTTCCATATAATTTGAATCATCCTCAGCCTCTTTAAGTATGTATTTTAGGTTTTTTTCCAAACAATTTTACTAAATGTATGAATGGATTCCCATTCTAAATGCAGTTTTATTGACATTTCCCCATTTTAAGTCCCAGTTTAAGACCTATCTGAAAGACTATGATGGATATTTAGTCATATCTAATAATTTTACACTACAGAAATTCTGTTTTGTTTGACGTTTTTTACTTTTAAATACTTGACAGAAGCTCCCTGTTTGTAGTGACAAGCACTTTTGGGCTTCTCAAGTCTTTCTCACAGCATTTGAGACTTAATTGTTGCAAAGGACATTTCTGAAAAATGAGGACTATTAGAGTGAATATGTAAGTGTCAAGGAACTTACTGAAAATATTTTTCCTCTTGCAGTCACCCTCATGTAGTATATTTTCATCAGAAGGGGTTGGGGTTATGTTTCTGCATCACTGCTGCAGTCACAGCATGGATTATGCAGCACTGTGCTTTGAACAGGGAGATACAATATCCCCCTTTTATTGTTTGGCTGTACTGAAAGTAAGTTCCCACTTGAAAAGTGTATAAGTCACCCCTAAAAGAATCCATGGCTGAAATTTGATCTTGGTCAGGGAACACACATGCTTTACTCTGTAAGAGCTGCAGACTGTGCAAAAGAGAGCTAGGTATTTTCATGTTCATATTTCTGTTTATCTCTACCAAAAGAGCCCCTTTGCCTTTTTTCATCAACATAGTACCACGCACAAGGGGAATTCTTCATTTAAATGCTGAGGGGATTATGCCAAGAATGTGAGCTTAATAGAAAAATCAGTAAATTATATTATGTAAACTTGTCCCCATTAGCTCTAATATAAAGGGCAGAATTTTAGTGTATAAATGTATATCATGTCCAGGAGATTCTTTCTTGAGATACTTCTTTCTAATAGCTAGTGGCCTGAAGAATATGTAAGGCAGTGACACCAACCACTGTGTTCTTTAACATTTCTTTCTGGTACCTGTTGCCTCTAGTTCTTGATGAAAGAAGACTTTTCCTCTGTGTTTCTGGGGTATTGGCCAGCTTGCTCCCTTACAATCTACTTTCTTTCATCCTCATCCCAATCACAGACTCATCAGACTCTGTGACTGCAGATCCACTGACAGATATTGAACATACAACAATGCAAATCAAATCCCACAAGGCAAGCCCAGCTCATTATGTGCTGACTCCCTTGCTGGTGCCAAGATTCAGTTTCCCCTACCAGTTGTGCTTAGGACTCTGCTATCAGAGCCTGCTGTGTTTTAGTGACTCTCCTCCATGCTCTCTTTGCACACTGTTCAGTCTCTTTCTTTAATCTCCCAGTAATTTGCTGAAATCTTCCTTTTGAACACTGGAAGATTCATGGATCCACCATTATCTTGAGCAAAAAAAAATGAAGGAGTTCTCCTTGATTTACCTTCGACCTTGGCCTGTTTTAAATCTACTGATGTGCTCTCCATTCTCTGTGGTTTTTCACTTCACTGTTACACCCTCTGATCATTTGGAGGCTTTCCCTAATCTTCAAATGCTGTGAGCTTTCTTGTGCTCTTACAGGGCATTTGGTTGGTTTGTTGCTTTGCCTCATTTCTGACAGTTTTGTTCATAGTGTGTATTGGGCTGGAAGGGACCCCCAAAGGTCATCTAGTCCAACCCCCCTGCAACAAGCAGAGACATCTCTAACCAGGTCAGGCTGTTCAGAGCCTCATCAATGTTGCTTCATTCTGATTCTGTTTCTTGCCATCAGTCCAGGCTCTTCAGGCCAGAAGAAAATGAATTGTTTCTCCTGTGCAACAAGTGGTCAGACTCATCTAGAGCCACAGATGTAAACCGTGGGGGTTCCATTTGTATTAGGCCAAGCCAAAGGCAGCTGCTCATGGGAGATCTTGGCAAGTTTCCCCAAAGACAGCAACATCCATCTGCCTGTCCTCAGCCAGATGGGCAGCCCTGGGTGGCTCAGGGAGGCTGTTCCAGGGCTGGTGACACCAGGATTTTAGATTCAAGAACAACACAGTCTCAGAAATTCGAGGTCGAAGGTGTCAGGTGTTACATTTCTCCTGCACATATTAGTGTAGGTTCCATTTTCATTCCAACAATCATTGGAGATCCTTTTGTTTTTTAAATATTTTTCATTATCTTTTGCTATCTTCATAGAGTATGACATATATTGTGACATTGATGGGCATCTATTGATGGCTGATGAATTCAGCTTGATATTATTAAACAGTTGCTGATATATAAATTGTGTCAGTGCTAATACTCATATATATCTTCTGGCTAATCCTCTGTCAGTACTAGGGCTAAGGATTCAGTCATTAAATCTTCAAGATTACAATAAAACCAAACAAAAATAGGAAAGAAAATGTCTCTCCTGCCTAATTTTCTCTCACTATTAACAGGAGAATGTACAGATTAAGTTGTTTCCCTAAAGCTTGCTACTGTCAAAGGAAACCTTAAAGAAGATTAGATCTGGGCTGGAAATGGTCAGAGGGTAATTCACACAGCAAGGGCTGAGCATTTCTGTGGCAGGAGCTTTGGTTTAGTTGCAGTAAAGTTTAGCAGGTTGACAGGAAAGGAAACTAAAATCTGTATTATTTATCCCTATGTACACTGGTCCTAGACCATCTGAGAATAAACTCTCTCTTCACCTGTTTAATGTTATAGAAAAATGAGGGAATTGAAACAGGAAAATTATACCCAGAATCTATTATTTTTGCTTAAAGCCACATGACCTTTAGAGGTCCCTTCCAACTCAGCTCTATGGTGAGCTGAGTTACACTAACCCTAGTCAGTAAATCACAAATAGAACTGTTCTTAGGGTTTGTTGCTTGCATTGCTAAAGTAAACTAAATGCACAGAGAAAAAGAAAATGGTCCAGTAAGCCAAAGGAAAAATACAAAAACACAATACATCAGCATTATTCAAAAGCAGTGCTGAGAGGAGAATTAAATGGCCCATGATTTCTTACTCCCTCTTCCCATCTCCAAGTCTCCTTTTAAAATCTAGGCATACAATAATGTCTCTTTTCCCATAGCTGGTGGAAAATCAGGCCTCTTTCTTCTTTTTCCTTGTGAGAATGTTGAAGAACTAAGGAGAGAGATAAAGAAGGAAAACAACATGACTCAAAACTTTTACATCTTTTCTCATAAGAACGGAAGAAAGCAGCGCATAATTGTGTGTATCTAAAATGTGCTTTAAACTTTTCTCTTTTTCCACACCCTGGAGCTCTGCAAAAAGTTCCTGATTCTGCACTTCTTGGGGGACTACAGACCCAGAGCCATTTCAGTTATGAAGAGCCTCCAAACTCCAGCATTAGATGCCTTTCTGGGCTGTTTGAACATTCCCTGCTGGAATTTCTTCTTCTTCATTGCACAGGTATACATTACAAAAAATAGAAAAAGACAATATCCTTAGTTTTGGCATCACTGGCCAGAGTTTTACTCTGCTTGCATGGCTTTCAAAAACCTGCTAAAAGCCACAGGGAAGCTTGCTGAAGAAAATAACTCATTTTTGATAAAAAACATGGGCCTGTGGAAGCCTACAGAGAGTCTGCTACTGACTGCAGTTACAAACCCCTTTGGATCAGAGTGGAAATGCAATAATCTGTGTTCTACCTGGCCCATTTCTCATGCTCAGCCATAGTTCTGGAATCTTCATGCCCCACTGTTGTTTTGTAAAGTTTTTGTTTGTTGTGAGAGCTTCATGTCCTGGACAGGGAAGCACAATGCCATATGCATCCAGGTACAGCACAGTCAGTAAAATATGCGTTATAGCTACTGTAAAATTCTCATCTATTGCAATTACTCTTGTTTAGTCCCCTAGATTTTGTGTCTTTTAGAAAAACCACTTGATTCCTTGAAGTGTGAGGAATTTTATTTATTTTTTAGAAAGAATCACTTTAATTGAATCATGCACACTGGATGCCAGCTGAAAACTCTAACTTGGAAACTGGATGTTAGCTCACCTTTAAGGTTGTTTTTTTTAAACTGCCTTAGTTTGTGCTTTTCTCATCAGTTCTCATCTCTTAAAGACCTTCAGTGTCTCAAGCCTGCATCATCAGGAGAGAGGCGCTTCACTTTCAAGTGAAGTGATTTGGGGATTTCTGAATTAAAACCCAGCTTCTCCTTAGATGTTTTAGAGAAGCCAAAGTGCTCAATAACAGCCAAAGTCTAACACAGTCACAACACCTCTGTTTACCAAAGAGGCTACAAATGCCAGACTGTTCTGAGTGTAGTGCTGTGTTTAGAGTGCCTTAGAGCAATCTAAACCTTGAGAGGAAGCTGCCTGGAGAACTGTGGTAGGGAGAAGGGCAATCCCTTTGGAGAAGCAGCCTGCCAGCATCAGATGGAGGTGTGCCTTTGTTGCAGTTCACAACTGGGCTTTCTGCAGTACCCTAACAACCCCAGGCTGTGTACCGGTGGTGACTGCAGACGTTCTGGAGTAGTGCTGACCTAACTTTCTCTCCCACTACTGTTATTTCAGCATTGTTTAGATTTTACTTCTCATTCAATTTAGCTGATGCCTAAATTCTCCCAGGATGGTGTTCTTTGTTCTACATCCACAGCCCTGGTTGGTCAAGTGTGATGGAGAGGCAGAAGTTATTATGAAAATGAATCCACTGTAAGCAGAGTCTTCTGTGACAGGACCATAACACAGCTAGTTAAGGTAAGGGACAGTCCATTACAAAAAAAAAAATAAAAATAGCTGTGGGTCTACATAGCTTGTCATATTTGAAAGAGTGCCAGACAACTCCCTGGCATCACCTGCATTGTTCATGGACACTTCCAGGTAGGCAACTACATCAGACTGACCTTTTATTGGATGATGAGAGTTTATTAGTATGGACACAGGCTACTCTGTGCTAGTTGGCCTCAAAGACAAAGAGTTTTTGGTCTTGCAAATGTGTTAGTTACTGGTATCCTTATAATCTCATGGGGGTCTGGTGTCTCCAGCAGGTCCATGCCAAGTGACAGCCCAGATCTCTCCCCTTCATGTTCCCTCCACCTGTGACATCTAGAGTGCAAAGTGCAGATGTGCACATTTGTGTGTTTTCCCACAGAAAACCCAGGCTATTCCTGCCCTCCTCATTTTATATTCAGAAGTAGAATACTACTTCTGACTGTTCAGGAGCCTGTTTTCCCCTTCATAAGTCCATAACTGAAAAGCCTGATTAGTTTTTCCTATGCTCAGAAGCTGTTTTGCACTCCCTCTTGGTGCAGGTTTCAAGGTGGCTGGCTGAGCTGCCCTCTACCTGCAGCAGTGTGAGCCTCAGATGCCCAAAAGTCCTTCCTTCCTGCATTCTCTCAGCTGTTCCTGGCTTAGCTTCTGTAGATCCCATTTCAAGTCAGTCTTTTCCCAGCTACTGGTTCCCGGGCTCCTTGCCCTTACAACAGCTGTTCACTTCTCTTGGTCTCCCTTTTTTTGAGAGACCTTTTGTCCTTCTCATGAGTCTCTCCCACCCCCCCCAGCTATTCATATCTCATCCCTCCTCCCTCATCTCTTCCCAGTTTCTCCTGCAGCCATTTTTAAGCCACTGCCTTCCCTTCACACTCATCCAGGAGGGTTCTGACTCTGGAGCTCACTCACCACCCTTTGAACACCCATCTGCCTTGCTGTGTAGACAAGGAGACCAATCATAGTCCTACATGGTCTCAGTCCAACTGAGAGAAAAGGAAACATAGAAGACATGCTGAAAAATAATTTCTCCCATTTGCATGCAAATTTAAGCTTAAAATGCAGATTTGCTTGTCTAAACCACCTCAGGTAACATGTAAAAATCTCCCCCAAGATGCAAGCTACACTTTTTAGGTAGCAACATTCCATGTACCATTTGACAGCTGAAGTCTGCAGTTATGGTAATATTTTTATGATTAATAGATTTTTAGTATGGATTTTAGTACAGGTAGTGCAGATTCTGTGAAACTGTTATATTGCAATTAGATACATCCAGTAAAACAGTCCAAAAAACAGTGAACTTGGTTTTTGAGTACTACTACAGAAGCAAAGACATGTTATCTTTCCTCAGAAAGAGTGTCTCAGAAAGTTGGTTCAGAAAAATAAAAATGTTATTTAAGGGGGAATTTATTGTAAGCAATTACTTTAGGGAAGACAAGGGTTTATCTGAGACAACAGCTTTTAACATTGCATGCTTACTTTTATTTAACTGATTTCTTCGAAATGTTTTATTCTTTTAAACTTTGCCCCATTTTAGACCAATTTTTGCTGTAATTAAATGTAGCTTAAATCAACTGATCATCTTAACAACCAAAGAATATTTCTGCAAAGAGTGTATCAGGTTTCTGTTATACTGCCTTCAAATGTGAGGAAAAAAAAAAAAGACTTCACAGGCAGCTCTGAAGTAAATATTAATTTATCAACTCGTGCTTGCTAAACTCTGGGTGAAAAAAAAAGAAGTCTTTTAGTCTTAACAGAATATGGTGCTAAGTGACATTTGCATTCCCTTCATAGGTAAATTTTTAAAAGATGAACAGCTTCCTGTTAAGGATCACTTCTAATTGAGGGATTCCTGAAATTAAACAGTTAGATGCAATAACATTTGTTCAAAGTTGAGCAAGAAATGGCAACTTGCCAGATTCTTAAGATCGTGTAATTGAGTGAAATCTGGAATTTAATACCTCAGCAGATGACAAGTTCAAGGATGAGCCTGTTTTACAAAAGCCCAGTTGGAACACATAAAGCCATCTGATTTTAACTTTTCATGTGAAACATTTTAGAGCAGCAGGATTAATGAATGTATGAGAATGTGTCCTTGGATTAGAATGCATTCCTTTGGAATGAGAATAAGAAATACGAGAAATATTAAAAAGAAAACAAATGCAGCATTGTTAATTTCTTGCTATGTGACTGAAACACTTGTAACTAAGTGTCTATAATATGACTTCAGTAGAGGCTCATTTTCTCACCATGCACCTGCATATCTTGGAAACAGTTGTAAACTGTACATGGTTCTGCTAAGAGACAGAGCCCATAAACTACCATTAAACTCGACTCAGTCTTCTCTAACTGCTGGAGATTCTTCTTCTGGAACTAACGAGATAATAAATAGAACTCTTCTCACATTTCTAGTTTAGGCCACAGTGTTTTCTATCGAAGAACAGGCTTTTGTAAGGAGAGGAAAAAAATATTACTTAAAAGTATGTGGGATAGTCAATGAAAACCCATGTTTAGTGAACAAAATAAACTGGAACTGCAGTTTAAATGAACATAGCGTAACAGATGCTCCACAGATCTTTATCTCCACCTAAACCTTAACTCCACTCCTAACCTTAGTTTAGTTAATGTAAGAATACCTGATGGGCACAGGGATTGGTGAAAAAAGAAATTAGATCATTGTTTAGTACAATAAAAAAAAAAGTAGCTATGCCAAGGCAAAGTTGTCTGAGTTGTGAACTCAGTTTAAGTTCACAGTTCAGTTCAAAGTGTCCCAGCTGTTCTATTAGATAATTCTTTGGCTAAAGATCACACTGTTAATAAGAATGAAAATATTCACACTCTCTAATGACAAAATATAACTGCTGAAGAAAGAGAATCACTGCAAATGTTCAAGATGCTCATAAAGCCAACTTTTTCCCATTACTCTATCTGTATCCTGAGCCAGAAAACAAACCATAACATGTTGTTGGGTTCAGTATTTTAGTAAGCTCTGTGAAAAAAGAGGGCAAAGTCCACAGTAGCAGCAAAAAACTTTGGTTAATTCTCAAAAATAGTTGCTTTTTAAAGAGTTGAGATTTCTTTAAAATGGGCAGGGTGTATTTATTGCCTCTTGTAATTGCTACAGGTCTGATCTTTCTGGAGTTTTTCCATTAAAGCAAAGTCCAGTTTGGTAGAATACTGTATGGAATGGGAAATAATCCAATTCTTTGGAAAGACAGTAAAAACACCTACAGAGTGGAAAGAACAGGAGGAGTTATGGCATCATTGGTGGTTCATGACAAAAACACAGGTGGGTGTGTTGATAAACATGTTCAAGCTGCAGCTGCTGCTGGTTCTTATGGGAAAAAATGCTGTTCTAGGGATTAGGAATATACTTTAATCATGCTAGCCAAAACATGCATGACAGCTGAAAAGGAAGAGAGCAGCTTTAAAAACGAAGCAGTTTGGTTTAAATCTGCAAAAACACCTTCTTTAACCTTTCCTCTCCTTTTCCTAATGCCAATCTCTGCATAAGAACGTGAAGAACAATTATAATTCAGTGCAAGATAATTCTTTAGTAACGTGGGAAAATTATTTTAGCCCTGCTGGGATTCATTCATAGAGCAACCTGAACTCCTGCAGACTAGGAAAAACACATACCCCTTTTTCCATTAGACTACTCAGGGAGTAAGAAGTACTTATCCTGAGAAAGGACATCAGAGTCTAGTCTGGGGCATTTGGAAATGAAACATGTACTCCCTGTTCTTATACTGCTGAAGACATTTCATACCACATATGATATGCATGGCTGACATAGAGTAATACTATATCTCCATTTTTCAAGCAGAGCAGTTGATGTGTCCTTTTCCAGGGCAGATGTTTTCCAGATATGCTATTGTCACTCATGGAGATAGTAAGTAAGACTTGTATGAATTATGGTATGGTAAATACTGTATATGCCAGCTCATCCATAAACCACTAGGGAATTCTTGGATAATTCTCCCTCTGACTTGCTTTAATCATTTCAATATGACCAGTTTCCCTACAAAGTCATGACAACTTTTATATATATACCAGTGGCACTAGATGACAGACAAATTGACAGAAATGCTTATGGAATTTTTGCATAAAATGTAATTTATTCTATCCTGTTCCTGTTCATAAGCCTTCACCTGTGTCAGAGGAAATGGAAAAAGCTGCAATACCTTCAGAACCTTCACTGCATTAGCAGCAGTGCAGGAATAGGACAGTTACATCATATGGCTTTGCACAGTCTACCACAGAGTGCTTTCCTGATTCCTGTCTTTGCCACAGTAATCACTGCAGGACCACCTCACTAGATTTTCAGTTATTATTTTGATTTTATCTTGGGAGAATTAACTTTGCTCCTGGATAGATCTACTAGGCTAGTGCAAATATGTTCCTCCTCCATAGAAATTGCTGTTCATTATGGTGGCTCTGTTTTCCAAACTGAAGAAAAACTCGAATTTCCAACCCATGCTGTTGCATTTACAATCTCTGGGCTGCATGTAGAGTACAAAGAGGGGAAACTACTTAGCACCTCTGGGCCTAAGGGACTCTTGGAGAGCTGGAGCACACAGGATCTTTGACATGCTTTTGTAGACTAAACTCTGAGACTGCCCAACAGGATGACGTGCAGATGAGGCTGGAATGAATTTAAACACCCCTTTTCTTTCTTTCTTTTTTTTGGGGGGGGGGTTTGGTGTTTTTCTTTTGTTTTGGATTTTTTGTTGGGTTTTTGTTTGGTTGTTTTTTGGTTGTTGTTTTTTTTTGAGGTTTTTTTGGGGTTTTGTTTGTTTGGGGTTTTTTTTGTTTGGTTGGTTTGGGTTTTTTTATCCCAAAGGGAGGCTAAAGGACTCAGTCTGTAGCAGGGCTGGAGCTCAGACAGAATATTAAAGCTGCAAGTCTGGTCTTTCTTTTTCACATCAGCTTTGAAGACTTTTTTTCTGGGTTGACTGTTGGATGAGGTGATCTTAAGGATCTTTTTCAACCATGGTAACTCTGTGAATATATTGAGCATCAATAACACATCCTCAGAGTAAACACTAGATGGTAGAAAAGTCAAGTGCAGAACAGGAAGTGTTAGAGATGCCCAAGCACATGAGTATTTTCTCTCTACATTAGTCTGTTTATTTATTTGGTAAATGTAACTGTTATGATAATAGATTTTGACTGCCAAATAGCAGCCTGACTCTTTTTGTTTCTCCCACAACTTCTCACTGCTACTTTCCTATACTCAGAAGTGTTAGGTATGATACAGAGCAAAGCTTTCTTGTCAGTTTTCACCACCTGGACATAACTTCTAGGTTCCACACAATGCTAGCAGACACAAGTGGGAGTAGGAGGAATAGCTGGTTGCACAGAAAAACACATTCAGCCAATTTTTCTTCTGGTACATCTTCAATTACTGAAGTTTCCACAGAATAAACTTACAATAGGGTGAGAAACCACTGTTATAAATCCAGAAGACATCTGCATTGCAGAATAAAATTAGATATAGAGCTTCCTACTCACTTTGTTGTGTTATTATAGCTATTTCTATAAGGCTGCTCAAATGGCAGGGGTGTGTTTAGCCATGCAAACACTGGATTCCCTCTTCCCATATGATCCTATGACATCAGAAGCCCACATCTGTTAATTTGCCTGTATGTGGAGATATCAGTGCACAAAACATTTAAATGAAGTGGGTTTGTGTGGAAATCCAGCACACATGGAGACAGCAAAAAATCACGTGGTTTGAGATTAATTGAGCTCATTAATACTCTTTAATATTGTTCAGTGCTTCTTAACAGTGCAGGAGCTCAGATCTACCAAAGAGCTAAATATAGCTAAACATTTCATGTTTTACCAGAAAATTGTTAGTTGGAATGAAAATATCTTTTACTAGTGAATCTGGGAGCTAATGGTACTAAACTGACAGGTTGCATATAGTCAGGCTTTGTGCCAGCAATCTATCTCACACTCCCTGATGGTCCTCAGCCTGCTGCTTTTGCCAAGCCATCATTCCCTGAGCTGCTAGGAGTAGCTTTTTATCAATATGTCCAGTTCTTTGGTTGGTAAAACAACAGATTCCTCTGACTGATAGATCCTAGATAGAACTATCTTAAAACTTTCCATTATTCCACAAATTATTGGTATTCCAGGCCATCCCTACTGTATTTACACCTACTATGTCACATACCTTCCAGCAGTTATGGACACTTTTTCTTTTTTCTTTTACTTCTTTTTATTTATTTTTTTTTGTGTGTGTTAAATTAAGTCTCATGAGATACAATCAATAAATTTCCCTTAATGGTTACACAAAAAGGAAAGGTCTTGGCCATCTTCCAGGCTTTTCCCTGTTGTGCTAAGGTAATATCTACTTTCCCATTCCCCATAAAGGCAGCCTTGTTTTCTGGCTTTATTAGAATTCATTACACTGAGATCGGGCCCTTTGAGATAGCCTTTCCTGTCATTGCAGTTTCAAATATATTGGAAATATAGTCCAAACTGGTGTATTAATGAGTCCCCTGAGTGCTTTTTGGTGTACCCCATGCTGAGGTGTCACCATTGAAGAGTAATTGTCCAGCAGCTGAATGTTCTTTTTCCCCTTCATGTTGAATTTGATAAATTCAGCTTTATGGCGATCTTGATAAATTTACAATAAAAAGTCTTCAAAAGATTGTTTTCCATGGGTATAAGCAAAGAGGCAGAGGACCTGCTGGTTCTGTGTAACAGATTACACTACAAGAGCTAAAACAGTCTTTTTTTTTCCAATTTAGGGGGGGGAAAAAAACCATATTTAAAATGTATTGTGTTTCTTTGTTTGGCCAGGGTCACCATAATGGTACAGCAGGGACTCGGACATAAAATGAAACACACAAGCAGTGGAAGAAGGGACAGAAGACTCAGGAGAAACATAGAGACACTGTCTGAGCATGCAGGCGTGGGAATAAGTTGTCAGTCTGGAGCTGAATGTGTCAAGAGAATGAAGAGCAACAAGAAAGGCTTGTGTGTATACATCAGAAGCCAGAGGGAGAAATGTGGAACCCCTCCTGGATGGAGCAGGAGAACTGTTGACAAAGATATGGAAAAGGTCAAAGTACTCAGTGCCTTCTTCACCTGGGTCTACACTGGTAAGGTTGGCCTTCAGAAATTCCAAGGCTCTAAGGTTAGTGTGAGAGTCTCAGTTGCCTTTGAAAAGTCATGGTGATCACGGAGGTTCCTGCAGGAGGCTCTGCAGACGGACTGGGAGAGTCTGGATTGATGGGCTGAGGCCAATGGGATGAGGGACAATGAGGCCAAGGGCCGGGTCCTGCATTTCAGTCACAACAGCCCCCAGCAGCTCCAGGCTGGGGGAACAGTGGCTGGAAACTGCCCAGCAGAAAAGGACTTGGGGGTCCTGGTGACACCCAGCTGAGCATGAACATGAGCCCCTTGTGCTGGAGCCTGGGAAGGCCTCATCTCAAGTGCTGGGTTCAGCTCTGTGCCCCTTATTCAGGACAGACACTGAGGGGCTGGAATGTGTCCAGAGGAGCTGCCAAGCTCCTGAGGGGCTGAGAGAACAAGTGGTGTGAGGAGAGGCTGAGGGAGCTGGGCATGGTTAGTGTAGAGCAGAGGAGGCTGAGGGGGGAGCTCATTGACCTCTACAGCTCCCTGACAGGAGGGCATAGAGAGGTGGGTGAGGCATCTTCTCCTGATATGGTGCTTCAGGACAAGTTCTAAGGGAGGCATGGAGTGGGCTTGTGTTTTTTTCAAATGGTGGGGTATTTAGGTTTTTGTTGTTGTAGGTTTGGTTGGACTGGGAGGTCCTTTCCAACCAGGATGATTCTGTGATTTTTGAAGGGGATTTTGGAAGGTCATGGCTGACCAACACAACAGCCTTTGACAATGAGACTGGTTTGGTGGATGAGGGAAGAGCAGTGGCTGTGGTTTATCTTGACTTCAGCAAGACTTCTGACTGTGCCATCCACACAAGCAGGTGAAATGCAAGCTATACAAATGGACAGCTGGCTGCACTGAAAACTGGCTGAACTGCCACAATCAAAAGATTGTGATCAGTGACATCTATTCTGGCTGAAGCCAGTCACTAGTAGGTGGTGTCCCCCAAGGTTTGATACTAGTCCTGTTCAACAAAACATGTTGAAGAATAAGTCTACTGGTGGGCTCCAAACCAACTCATGAAACTTAGAGTGAGACAAAGCAGTGCATATGTCAAAAATTCAGTTCAGGAGCAGTGGGTTTGGAAAGCTTTCTTCTCAGCCAAGCTCAGTGTAAAGGCATATTGCAGAACAAGGAAATCTGTCTCCACAAGAAAAGCTGCTCCAAGCTCAGCAACATGACTAATCCTGAGGATCCATCAGAGTCCTTGATAAATGCAGCAGCTACTGCTTGGATTTCCTCCAGAGCTGGTTTTGGTGTCTGGCTGGATCTGACACAGGAAACTGATTTCTGGCAAGCCATTTGTTTTAAGCACAGCTATACAGCCAAGCCAAATGTAAATGTTTCCAACCTAACAAATAATTTTTAACTTTTGAAGTAATGGGAGGAAAATTCATCTTGTGAAGCTGATGGAGGTGAGGAGCTATACTGATTCTTGAGGCCCTCATTTGTTTAGACCACATGAACACAAACATCTGCTTAATCGTGGCTTTCTCTAATTCATCTTTCAGCTTTAACAGAGTAAATTTCATAAAATTATATCTGGTTGAACTTATTGATTTCTTCCAGAACATAAGTTGTAGATTTTAATGATTAGTAGCACATCAACTATATATAGGGCAGACCTACCTAAATCATAATTATTTCGTGCCTTTAGTAAGTACATTGACCACCAAAATAAAAATGAGAAAGTGAGTGGAAAGAATTGAAATTCCTAGGAGATTATTCCATTAATTTTTATCCCAGGAAGCAACAGAAATGTGCTTATGCAAGCCACCCCAGAATTCTGGTCCTGCTTTCAAGAAGACTGCATGGTTTAATACTGAGGCTTTTACTGTTTAATGATAGGAATAAAACTTTATTTACTTCCCCATCCCCTGAATCCATAACTTCTGAACTACATGTATGTAAATATATGCCTATACTTCTCTAATGTTACTATTCAGTGCATTGGTCTATCCCTTGGATTAGGTGGGAATTTTATGGCCTCTGGGATGTGCAAGGATATTTGTGAGGGTAGGCTGTCCCTAGGAAAAGTGCACACAGCACTGCTACTGAAATTAACTTCAGAAGAAGCAGTATGAGCCATTGTCCTGTCCATCAGTATCTCCTTCTCCAAAAAATGCATCTTTTTGTTTCTAGTAGCACCTCAGTACCAGAAATTCTTTGCTTATGGTTTCATTTACACTGTTAATTGCTCTTAATATTGCTTCTTAATAATCTTTACTCAGAAACGGGCAGCTAGTGGCATAGTAGAAAACAGTAATTAGCATTTAAGAGATTTTTTTGGTAGTTTCTATGAAGATCCAATTTTATTTTGAAGTGGACAACACTTTTGAAAAGGCCCTGGGTGCTTTCTGATGGAATCTCTGTCTTTTCTTCCTCAGCAAAGGCATGATACACTTCATTATGAGAAGCTTATTTAACAGCAGAGCATGTCTGTCATGTAGTGCTTGCTTCCAAAGACAGTATTTAATGCTTGCTTTTTTATGTGCTGATAGCCATCTATGTTATGCAGAGTATACCTGTGAGAGAATTTGGAAGTGTCCTTAAGCCCAGGACACTTACCATACAGGAAAACATTCCTGAGAGAGGATGATGGCAGTCTCCCTCCCAGAGGGACTGTGGAATCCATTACTGTATATTTTTAGTTGCATCAAGAGATCCTTAGTCAAGCTCTCTTTTTTTTTCCCCCCCAGATTTATGCCAAATGCAATTCTATTTTGGTGTGAATGTTTCCTATTTTAACAAAGTCCTCAGGAAAAGACCTAGACATAGTTGATGAACTTGTTCAGTAGTGTTGTCATTTTTTTTTCTTCACAGGCATCCATTCAAAACAGAAGGAATGACTCCAGTTGTGCAAGGTTGTTAACTGCTCTGTTTAATTGTAAATAATAATTCTGAAACAAAAAGGTTCTTGTATGATGTGTGCAGGTTTCCTTTAATACCATGGGTTCATCCTTCCCAGAAGCTCTGGTACTAAAAGAAAAACAGAAAGAAGAAGACAGAAAGACAGAAAGAGAAAGAAAGAGCTTAAGTTGGGTATTTTTTATACTGATTTGATAATTAGCTATTAACATAATTCCAATGTTAAAGTAAGGAAAGGCAAAGGACAAAGGTCTGACCTCACCAGTGCCTTCTATGAACAATGAACCCCCAAAATAAAAAGTGTAAAGGTCCAGAGAAAGAGATCTCCAGTTCTCAGTGTCACTGGTTTAAGATCTAATATTCTGTTATTAAATTATCTGGGGCTTGTCTCTTACAAGTCTGATCATCATTATCTGAAATATGAATAGCTTTTTCTAAGAATGAAATCTGCTCCCTAATATAGGAATGAAGGACAGAAACCCTCCTGAAGTACTCATCTTCCATCATCAAGAAATGGCTGCAAAGAGAAGACTAAGATCATGGCAGGGAGCATCCTGGGAGACTCTGGAACATGTAAGCTACATAAAGTTTAAAGCACTACTACATTAGTAGGATGCACTTTTTGGAAGGAGTACTGTGAAAAGAACAAAGTCCCTGGTTTGATATCACATAGGGTATGGAAACAAGCATTCAGGAAGTGGGAAAATTGGCATTAAAGCATCACAGCTGAATTTTTAACTGAACACTTTAAGCTCTTCCTTTGTGACTACAGACCCACCTGTACAGGTTGAGACTGCAGATGAGCAGAACCGTGTCTGTTCTGCCTAGAAATCATTGTCAGAACCACCTTTTGCAGCCTTCCCTCCATGCAGTCTGATGCGATGCCAGAGTGATGGAGCTGTCTTTGACTCTGGACAGCTCTGGGCAGTGACTTTTTCCCCCTGCTGATCACAAAGCTGCCTCACCAGCTGTGTGCCCCCATCTGAGAGCCCCCACGAACTCAGGTAGTAGAGAAGCCACAGTCTGCTGTGCTGCAGCCCAGCCAAAGCAAATGAGTGTGCTGGAGCATTCAAACATAATGAAGTGCTGTAGTAGTGTTATCTTGCCCCATCTCTTCCGCCTTGCTCTGGTGGGCTTCCCTCTCAGAGTGAAACACAAGGAGGAGACTAACACGGTGTTTCCTCTTGCCTGGTGTTTGCTTGTTATTCCAGCTAATTTGCTCCAAGAGAGGAAGTAAACTGTGTTTCAGACAGCACCATGACTTCTGTCTTTTTATGCTAACAGGACATCTCCTGGCATCATTTAAAAAACAGAATTAGTGAAGAATCCTTCATTCACTGTTTTTTAATTAAAAAAAATCACCACCTCACCCCCCCCACACACCCCTCCCCACACCCCCTCCAACCTGGGCTGATTGACAAAGTGAGCAGAATCCGTGTTCTCACACCAGCAGGTATCTATTACATGAGAACTTTCTTCTGGCGCCAGGAGGTATTTAGAGCGTTCGCCTGGCCATTCCGCGGGGAAAACGCTGCTGGGGCTTGGGGATACCTGAGCAAGCCTCAGTGCTGGCCAGGCTCCGGGGAGAATGGCTAGCTTTAGAGCTGATAATGTCATTATGGCACTGGAATCGTCGGGAGGAGGATAATGAAGAGGGAGCGATTTCTTCCCTCGGGGAAGGTGGTGTCGCCTCGTGTTGCCGGGCGAGCTCCCCTTTGGGGAAATCAGCGTCTCAAAGGCCAGAGCTACGCGGGTTGTTTTCTTATTATTGCTATTTGGAAAGCACGTCCCCGCTTGGGCGCAGAGGCTCTGAGTGGGGAGCCGGACCCCGCAGCCCCGAGCGGTGAGAGCAGCCCCGCACCGCTCCCACGGCACAGAGGCGATCTCCCGGAGCCGAGAGTGGCCTCTGGTGGTGCAGGGGATGGGGCCGAGCGCGACCTTCGCCAGGGTGACTCGTTAACCATGGCCCTTGATGGGAAGAGTCACGTTCAGTAGGCGAGATAAATTCTAGTAAATGCTTCCCCCTGCCCTGCCATTTATAGAGTCATTGAATGCCCCGGGTTGGAAGGAACCTCCAGAGCTCATCTAGTCCAATGCCCTGCTGAGAGCAGGGACATCCTCAACTAGAGCAGGTTGCTCAGAGCCCCAGCAAGCTTCACCTTGAATGTTTCCAGTGATGGGGCCTCCACCAGCTTTCTGGGCAACCTATTCCAGTGTTCCACCACCCTCAAAGAACTTCTTCCCCACGTCCAACCTAAACCTACCCTGCTGTAGTTTAAAACCATTGTCCCTTGTCCATCACTACAAGCCCTTGTAAACAGCCCCCTCTCCAGCTTTCCCACAGGCAGATACTGGAGGCTGCAACAGGGTCTCCCCAGAGCCTTCTCTTCTCCAGACTGAACAACGCCAGCACCCTCAGGCTGGCCTCGTAGGAGAGATGCCCCAGCCCTCTATCATTTTATCCCCTGTTTGCCTTATTTGACATGGATTGACCCACTAAGTAATTTTTAATTTTCTTATATGGTGGAAGGACAGTTTTGGGGACATTCCCCCCCCCAAATACACACAGACACACCCTAATTCCTAATAATCCCTATTGCTGGTCAAGGACAGGGCACCCAGGGCACAGGCAAACAGCAGGGGCAGGATTGGTGGGGGAGTGAGGGGCACTGCATGGCCTCACTGGCTGCCTTTACTGGAGGAGCTGAGCCACTCCACGATGCAATTGGCTCTAAGTAGCACTTAAACATTATAATTGATCCACCTGCTTTTCCTACAGGAGCTACAATACCAAGGATCCCTTCACAGCAGAAGCCCCACATGCCTTCCACACAGCTTGGGGGTGTGTTGCAGACAGTTGTGGAGAGAGTCGTGGAGACTGACACCTTTGCCAGATGCTGTCCTCCTCCCCTTGCTCACCACCCTAAGAAAATGAGCAGAAACTGCCTCATTACACCAAGATTTTGCCAAGAATAGGTGAAGTGCCCTTCACACCAGAGCTCAGTGACTCCATAACATGGCCAAGTTTGAATGCCGAAGGAAAGCCTTGTTTGAAGCTCTTTATCACAAACACTGCCTCTGCCTCCTCCAGCCTGCTGTGTCTCTGCCAGCACCCCAGAGGATGAAAGCAAAAGACAAGAGATTTTTAGCAGTTCTGCCTCCTAACCTTGGAGATAACCCGTGCTTTACAGACTTGGACTCTGGATAGTTTTTGCTATAATTTATTCTGTAATTTTAGGAAGACAACAAAAGGATTATTCCCCCTCTGCCTCACCTGGGGATGCACTCACCCAGCACCATGCCTCACCAGGCCTCACGTGCAGCATGAAACACCCTGATCTGTTGCACAGATAAAGGAGAAACCTGGTTTTCACAGACTCCTCTTTCATTGGTTAAATGTATTTATTGCCTCCTGGAAAAGTGTGAGAGAAAACACCATTCTGTCCTGCTGCACCTGTCCAACTCTCCTCAGCAGAGAAAAGCTGCTTTTTTGTGACCTCGGGACCCACGATGGTGGCAGAAGCAGAGTTTCTGGGTAAGACCTTCTCTATAGCTTCTTTCCACACAGGAACTGGTTTAGCTGCTGTTCTCCCTCCACATGCTGTCTGGTCTTTGCAGACCTAGGCTTCCCTGGCACTACATGCAGCATCACGGGCAGACCCTGAAACAGGGGAGGATGCTGGCCTCAGAGTCTGGGCATAGATCAGACTGTGGTTCAGTAAAGGGAAAAAAACTGCTGCCCTGATATACCAGGAACATTCTCCCTCCTCAGCACACAGAGAGCATAAATGATCCAAGTCATGACACAATGCCCCAGCCACATCAAATACTTTATCCTGAAAATGCTATTATCTTCAGGGTCTCAGAATTAGCAGTTTGATGGACATAAGAGGAGTCAGGTCTACTCAGTTTTGTTGGGCATAAAACTGCAATCACCCCCGAGGTCCACTCCTGATTTATTCCGTTACATTTCCCATTTCCTTTAGTAATCAAGAAGCAGGCAAAAGCCATCTGAGAATTTTACTATTTCCACCCACACCCTCCCCACCAATCCCTTAATTAAATGATAAGTCTGTTATGCGTTACCTTTAATCCCTCAAGGCAGAGCTGAGCACGAAAGGTGAGATTTGCCATTGTGGCTTTTAAGACTGGGTACCAGTTTCTTCTTTGTTTAAAGAATTCAGCTCTTTCTCCCATTAATCTTTAGCAGGGAAAGCATTCAGCCCACACCTGTATAAACAACCTAGATGGAGACAAAAGTAAACTCGTATCTCTTCCCCTGCAGCATCTTCACACACATACATAGCCATATAAATGGATAAAGTTAACCGGGGAGGCAGAGCACCACCAACGTCCAGCGCATTCCCCTTTCACCATTCAGCACGAGGGACCCAGCCAGAGCATGGTGGTGTCAAACCAAGTTCAAGAGATCCAATTGCAGGCTCAGCTGCCTCTTTCGGTGGTTCAAGAAATGTCAGATTTCAGTTGGAAAAGTCTCTGCTAAACCCTACTCTGATGTGGCTCAAGCCCCAGCGGGCGAAGCCGAGGTTTATACAGCATTAAGTGGCCCCGAGTAAGACCACACAGTTGGCAAGGAATGGAGTGTAAAGTGCTGGGAGAAAAGGTGGCTGGCGGTGCCAGGAAAGTTGTGAGACAGCAACCAGGAAGGTTCCACTTGTCTGGGAGGGAAATGGAAGGGAAAAACTGGGAGTAAAAAATATGAGACAAGATCTTTCCACCTGTTGTGGCCATTAGATTGTTTTCCACAAAGCAGATTATTCTTCTGCTTAACTCTCTGGGCAGGACTGCGAAGGCCAACAAGGAACCAAAGGCCAGCTATTTATCTTGGAGAGAAGGGGCATTTTGGGGAGGGACACAGGTTGTTGGTTGATACTTTATTATTATTCTTGATTTATGCCCCTGTTGAATTTGCATATCAGCATTTCTGGTGGATGTTGTGTCACCCCTCTCCAGTAGGCTCTCTAAGTGGAATTTGTTAAGAAAACCCAGGAGTGGCTTGAAAAGCTGTCGTGTTTACTTTGCTCTCGGACACAGCTGTAAACAACCCAATTAACTGGCATTTAATTAACTGTTTTGAGCATGCAGAAGCCTTCGGACACAGTCTGTAGCTGCACCTCAAGTTATTGATGCCATCAAAACGCAGCTTTTCTCTCAGTTCCAGAGACTTTTTGAGTTGCTCCCCACAAATGGCAAATCCACCTGTGAGTGCCGCGACTCCTGCTGCCTCTGCCCCCTCCAGAGGGCACTGGGCTGGGGAAATCCCGGTGGGCGGGGGCCTTACCCGCAGCCCACGACTGGCCCCCTCCTGCCGCTCGCTCGGCAGTGGGAAGCCGGGCTAGGCACGGGTTTATACGGAGGAAAAAGGAATCTCCCGACCTCGCAAGAGAGGCAAGAGGAGAAGCGAATGCAGGTGGGGTTGCGGGCAGAGCCCAGGGTCGCGCTTAGCCAAGTGGCTGCGCCCTTAAAGACAGGAAGCGATGGTCCGCTGGTCGCATTTTCGCGATCAGCCCTTTGCGGTATATTCCGCCCTCGGAGGCGAGGAGCGGGGGGTCTGACCCGCAGAGCGGGGCTCGTTGTCTCCGCGGTGTTACTCCCACGAGCGCACGCACACCTGGAGACAACCCCCCCACATTCCCTCCCTCCAGCAGCCCATGAATAGTAAGCAGAGTGGGTTTTACAAGGA
>JANHGL010004867.1:60227-80368 GCA_024611195.1 Ceyx melanurus | reverse complement strand
AGCCTCTCTCCATCATTTATCAGCAGTCCTGGTCAACTGGGGAGGTCCTGGATGACTGGAGACTTGCCAATGTGACAACCATCTATAAGAAGGGCAGGAAGGATGATCCAGGGAACTACAGGCCTGTCAGCCTGACTTTGGTCCCAGGAAAGGTTATGGAACAGTTCATCTTGGAGGTGATCACACGGCAAGTGCAGGATAATTGAAAGATCAGGCCCAGCCAACGTGGGTTCATGAAGTGTAAGTCCTGTTTAACCAGCCTGATCTCCTTCTATGATCAGGTGACCCACCTAGTGGATGAGGACAAGGTGGTGGATGTTGTCTACCTGGATTTCAGTAAGACATTTGACACCACTTCCCACAGCATTCTGCTAGAGAAGCTGGCAGCTCATTTTTTTTTTAATTGGATAACTTCATGGATCTGGCATCAGAGGGTCTTGTTATGGGTAAAGCAGTTGCATGGTACAATCAGTAACTTCCATCCCAGAAGAGGGACAATATTCTTTTGAGGCAGGCCAGGGCTTCAGACAGGGATCAGTCCTGCAAAATCACTGGTGTTCATTTCCCACAAGGGGTGTGTGTGTGTGTGTGTGTGTGTGTGTGTGTAGAATTGCTGCAAGGCTGTCCTCCACACCTGGGAAATTCCAGAGATCAGTCATGAGCCATTTTACAGCCTTCAAAGCTACTCAAAGTAGTCATTAAGAGTTCATGGCTTCATACTTGGGATCTCCAACAGATGAATGGGAAAGAACTATCATAGTTTAGCTTCACTGTGGAGCCACTCTGGAAATCTGCTGAGGCATAGGTATTTTTGAGCATATTAGCTGGAAGATTTCCCATGAACTACAGTCAAATCTGCATGAAAATAGAAGTTTGGCTTCATAATTAGTTTGTGCAGCACATTGCACTTATCTCTGCAGGTACTTTCTACAACATCTTGACAGTACAGTTGACCTCTAATGCTTCTTTTCAGTCCTATAATTAAGCAATTCGTCCCCGAATCCTGGTGAATCTGGATCTGATCAGACTCTACACTGGGACTGTTTTACCTAGGTTTTTATTAGCCCTGAAAGCAGAAATTTCAAATACCTTTTCATGTTCAGTGGTATATAGAGGACAAGTCTTATGATGAAGGAAGCTGATAAAGGATTGGTCTTGGAATATGTATTTGAATAGGAGGTGACCGGTCATTTGCTCTTTGCTGAAGTCTCATTACCATTTAGAGGGCAAGATGGAGATTTCTATAAATGAAAAGCCATAGAAAGACAAGTACATATATTTGCAGAACAGGCAAGCAGCTTTTGAAAATATCCCCCTAGAATAAAAATCTCAAGACTTGTGGCTTCAGTGATTCAGCTAATAATGACAGTGATTGATGGAGCCGAGAGCTTAGAGAAACAAGTCACTGCCATTTGACAGGTTTGTGTCAGCCAAGCTGGGATAACTCTCTCTGAGCAAATTGGGCTATTGCATGTCAATGCTGCTGTTCCTGAGCCAGATCAGCTAAGGGAGGGCACTCATAAGGGGTCTGCCACAGGGCAGGAGCAGGCACAAAACCATGTGCTGAGGATTCATCTGACACTGGGTTTTTCTTGTGGCTGAGCTCCAAGTTGCACTCAAGTCACACCACCTTTCTCAGAGCACCCTATTTCCAGGCTAAACCTCACCCTTTTCAAGAGCACAGTAACTGTGTGATGCAAGGGATCCATATGTTACCAACTTGAGTTGTATCATGGTTTCATATTCACCAAAAGGGAAAACCCAAGGAATAGCTGTAGCTGAAAAACGTGTTCTTTTCTAACTACAAATGTGGAGGTATTTATTTGAAGGGCAGCTCCTGATAAAAAGCCCTCTGAAATCAGTAAGACACTTCACAGGCTTCTGAAATTGTTGGGTCTTAAAATTTCAACTGTCACTACACCTTTGAGTTATCAGGCACATTCAGACCAGCTATCCATTTACTGGGAGGGCTGTATTCCCTTAGGAGTTAAACCAACCATACTTCAGGCAAAAGCAGCCTTAGAAGTTAATTTTCTGGTAGCCAAAATTTGTTACAATTTGGATCATTAAGCAATTCTCCATGTAGCATTGTCTTAAAAGAAAACACACACAAAAAAAATAAATTGCTGGTACTACATCTGTTATCTGAAAATATGGGTCATTATTGAAGACAATGGTAATGGATTTCAGAAAATTAACCTTACAACTAACAATTCAAACCACACATCTACTGAAGATCTACTTTTACAACTTGACTTATAAATAAGTACATTTCTCTATGGATTGAAAGCTTGCAACACCATATAAGCATAAAACATAAAGCCCTGTAGGACTCCTCACCCAGTATCTTGGTTCTATGGAAGATCATAGCAAGGCAAAGGCATTATATTCCCAAAACTTTTGGAAGTCTGCTTTCCTAACTTTCAGTTATAAGTTTGTGTATTGGTGGAGTGGGAGACGATAGCTAAAGTTTCAAAGGGATTTTTCTTCCATGCCCTTCTCCAGTTCCTTTTTGAAGACAAACTTTTAGCACCCTCTAAAGTGATGAGATTAATAACTCTGCATTGTGTAAGCTATATTCTTTGCTTTGTTTTAAACCCACTTCCTGTTAAGAGACCATAAAAACCTCCTGGTCCATATTTGCCAGCAGCAAACCTCTCTTATGCTATATAAGATTTAATAAGACCTATATATCATGCAGCACCTCCTTCCCCTCCTTTATCATTTTTCCCGACTAGGCACCAAACCAACCATACTCCTTTTGCATGTGTGAGCTACTCCACACCACCTTAAAAAGCATTGACATTACCCAAGTAAGTTCAACCATCAAAAAAATACGTGTAAGGGTCTCTGACACATAACTAGAGATCCTTATAAACATTAATCAATAAATTGTCCTTTCTCACACATGAAAAATGATCCATGTCTTACAAGGAAGGCGTATGAATATGTGCTAGAGGAACTACTTTAATGTTTGCTGTGACTCTCTTCTGGCTATGTGACTGTCTTGGAGCTGTTGCAACTGCCTAGCTGAGGAGACTAAGCCATGGGCAGGACTGTGATCCTATGTGAACCAAGGGGAGAAGGTGATTTTAGCCATGGTGAGGACTATGCTTTCAGCTTCACAGCATGTGCAAGACAATATTGCAGTTATCACTGTAGACAATAGTGTCTTGATTGATTCTCCAGAATCCATAGGCTATAGGATCTGCTTTGGGCTTCCCAACTCATGTCAGAGCCTGAATGAGCCTTCCTAGTCTCATCAAGAGCTCAGACTTATCTTTCAATAGACTACACCTGTCTCCCAACATGTAACCTTTTGATAGCTGTCATTTTGCAGACTACTCTGCCTTTGAGTTTGCATTTTCTGAAGTGCCTAGTCTCATAAGACTTCCCTTATAGCAGATCCAGCAAAAAGAAATAGATACTCACTGAGACAACACCTTGGAACAATAAGTGGATTCAACTCTGAATTCAATATAAAATAAAAAAATACCATGCAGAAGGACTGAATTTAACATTCTAGTGAAAGTCTACCCCTTGCAGTTGTGCTACTTAAATACCACACAGTGACACATAACCACTTCTGGGATGAGAAAGACCCACTCAGTGCCCTGAACCTGCTGAACCAGAGAAGGTTGAGATAGAAACTTAGGTTAGCAACAGCAAGACAAACCCTTATGACCATGAACTGAGAGGTGCTGTAGAGTTTTTTATAGCAGCACAGAGAATTTTATACCTTGTTGAGCCTGTGCATCTTCAGCCAGTGAACATTTAAGCTACATGATATTTGACGTTACTTTCTGTAAACATGTAAAGGATCGGCCAGATGTTTTGAGACTGGAGTCTAATAATCTGGGGAGGGTGAAGGGGTGGATGTTAGGCCAGATTTTAGCCCTATGAGACATTGCCTACTGACATTAGACTGCAGAAGTTAGCCTTTATAAAAAAAAAAAAAAAAAAGATAATTCTTTCCTTACATATTTTTATAGGATATGATCTCTGGATGTACAGATCTCACTTATGACTCAAAACAAACACTATATCAAATTATCTAGATTAAATAGTGCTGATTTAACTTGAAAGCACCTCAAGTCTTGCTGAGCAGCTGAAGAACTGAAAGTCTGACCACAAGGGTGCAGATGGAGGTGGAAGTTCTAAAACTGCACATTTAATTACAACTATTACTTAGACCATAAAGAATGACAGCCAGTAAACACAACACATACACCATTCAACTGGAAAGAAATTTTGTTCAATGTCTTATGAAAACAAAAAAGGTTCTGTCTAATACACAGCAGTGAAGTAAAATTTTCCCCAAAGAAGAAAATCTTAACAGAAAAGATCCCCATTCAAACTTTTTCTCTAGAAAGTAGAGGTTTTTTTCCCTTAGGAACACCTAAGAGAATAAATGGTTTATTCCCTTAATTATAGAACAATTCACTAACATTTAAAATGCAGGAAAACAGAAACTGATGGACAAGATGTTTCTTTTTTGAGAGTGCTTACATTTAGCCCATATGTAGGACTAGACTACAGCAGTTACTCTATGTAACAACGTAAGCTACTCTTAATGACCCCTTCACCAGAAAGAAAGGGGATCAGGAAAAGGAGAAGGACACAGATGGATTAAGATCGAAATACATTTGACAGAACAGCAAAACTAATGCCTAAATAAAGTAAACAAAGCTATACTCAGCCCAGTAAATGTAAAGCAGTCACAGTAAACAGCCCTCAGGAGCATGATGACAAGTGAAATCCTTCAGGGATTAAGAGAAATTGGAGCCCAAGCAGGAGGCTCCTTATCCTTAACCAACTCCCCCCTTTATAATGAGTATGATGATTATGGGATGGGACAAACCTGTAGCCAACTTGGGTCAGCTGCCCTGGCTGACTTCAAACTGTTAATGGCCTGCAGACTGTGGCAGGCCAGGAATTCTGTCCCAGTGAAACTAGGGAGAGAGTAATACCACTTTTATATAACACCACAGGAGGGAGTGTTACCTTAAAAGTGAAAAGTAACACTTGACTGTAAAGATACTACTCTAAGCTATTCTGTGTTAAAGGTTTTATAATAATTTTTAAGTAGAAAAAAAAGACTTTTTGAAAAATAGAGTAATAGAATAGTTGTGCTTGGAGAAGAAAAAAGCACCTTTTCCTGTGAAAAAATAATTTTATTGGATAATTACAGCACCTCTGTCAAGAGGTTATTAAAACAGTTTTTTTGATTTGTCAGAAGGGGATCTAGTTGACTCTGCAGTATTAACATCATCACTGCTGAAAATTTCCCTTCCAAAAAAATATGCACAAGAAGTAGAACTAAACTCTCAGTTCTTTCATAGCTCAGAATTATAGAGGCCTAAAGACAAAAAACAAGCAAACCAAAGAACCAGTCCAAAGTCCATTAAAAATCAATGAAAAGCTTCACAATGGGGTTCTAGTGTGGGTTAGTTCTCCATCAACTATAAATGAAATTTATCTGTCGGGCAGAAATAATTATATAATCAACCTCCTTAGAATACAATCACTTTAACTTTCATTGAAAGTGATGAGTTTATTTCAGTTACCTTGCCAAGATGCATTTTCTTGTTGTTGGAAAAAAAAAATAAATCCTTTTTTGTTTACTTTCCCCCTGGACTGATGATTGTTGCTGTAATGGAGCCTGACTTCTGGGGTCACTTGCAAATGTATTGACAAAAGGGGTCATCTATAGAATGGTGAAACTACAGCCATTTTCTTAGTGGAGCCAGGAGAATGAACATTTCACCCAGAAAGTTAATGAGACCTCAATGCAGTATTGATTCTTGACCTCAAGAGCTATATAGATGGCAAGATAGTATTGAAGTAAGAGATTGATCAAGTTTTTCAAACAGAGATGGGCAAGTAAGGGGAAAATGTGGGCCCAGAGTCTGGAGAGACCATGACTTTGGGCCTATTTGGAAAAACTTCCTGACAGACAGGCTGTTGTCTTGTACATCAGGATTTCACTGGGCTTTGGAAACTCAATAGTTCTTACTTATTTCTCAGTGCCCTGTGCTTTCTCTCAGGGCAGGAACTAACAATGACCAGTGACTGCCTCCTCTGCTGCAGTCCTGCCTTCTTCACCAGAATCTCAAGTCACTTCTGTCTACTCGTGACTTCTTTCCAGTCTGAATCTCACATCTGGCCAGGACAACAGGGAGATGGTGAGGTGTGCTCTCTAAGTACACAATGCTTCTCACCTGTGCATCTTAGTGGAAGTTATTGAGAAGAGCTGCACTAAGCCACAGCAGAGGAAAAAAGGAGCATTAAATAAAGATGAGATTGTACCAAGTGGAGCTATGAGGAACTTGGCAGGTTTGATATTATGGACAAATACTCCATATCATGACCAGTGCATTACCCTCCCTTTAGAGGGACAAGTGGATCTCCTTTGCTTGGCCAGATGGTGCCTTGGTACTACAGATTCCTAAGCTGTCTAGCACAGCAATTCCAGAAGTAAAGGACCTGGAAGTGAGCACTGGTCCATTTTTGTAGATGTGATGGAACAGAAAGCTTACCAGTACCAGGAGAAAAGAATAGGCAGTATCTTTCCTCATAAAGTCAGGAAATCTTTGAAGATTTAACTTTTCAGCCTCAGACTCATATTTGCAGGAACCATCAATTACAGCTGCAAGTTAAATTGTTCCTACCTTTGTTTCTTTTCGTTTCTGGTGCTTTGTGCTTGCTTTGAGTAGAACTCAGAATGTGGCACCTGTTCTGGTGTCCTGTTCTGCAGTGTCAGCTATTAAAACTGGAATAATAAAACCAGCTGGCAGATGTAAGCAGAAGATTGGGTGAGTGAGCAATAACATTTGCAGCCCTGGTAGATACCTGTAATTAGGGTAAGAAATTTAGTTCACCTTTTAAACCCTGATTTAAGTCTCTTCTGCTCAGGATTCCCTTAGGATGTCTTCATTCTGTGCAATCTTTAATGTATGCGATGGTTGGCAAGAAAATGCTTGTTATATCTGACTTAGTATTCAGCAAATATCCATAGGGCTGAATGATACTCTAATTAAAACCTATTTGACTCAAACTTCCTGTATATGCATCAGCTTTCCTCTACAACTGCGTTGTATCTCTTGGCTTTACCTCAGATGTTATCCCACCCCATTCCTCCTACTGCTGGTGGATTCACTACCAGCTCAGTAGGTCAGTCTGCATTTTGCAGGGAGTAACAGGATTTTGGACTCTGAACACCCTTGATGCACAGGCTCAGTAAACACAGGGCTTTTCACTGCTAAGCTTAGAGTCACAAGTACAAACAGCACCAGTCTTGTATCTTGGGGCAAGGTAACTGGAGGATGAGGGGTGAACTACATTGTCATTATTCAGCTTGAGGGCAAAGACAATATCCATGCAGAGCTGTGAGCAGAAGGTGCTCAAAGATCAAGATGGGTCAGGTTTAGTTCCTACACATGGGTTTGGTAATTAGATGTACAAGCCGGGCATGCCTGGGACCCCTAGACATGGTAAATCCTACATGGGGTTTAGGGAGTTATGAGAATGGCTTGAATGCACTAGGATCGCTGTCATTTCCCAAATCCACTTGCATCTGCAACAGTTTAATTTCCATAGTTATTATAATACCTTTTGAAAAGCCCAAACAACCCTCTTCCCCAGTATTTAACACAGTCAAGAGAATGGGAAGGCTGAGGCCATGGCCTGTCAGGAGAACAGAGATGCTGTCCTCCCTGGTCTCTGTGTGTCTGTTCATCCATTTTTTTTGGTCATGCTTTCGTGTGAAAGTGGAAGAGGCAGAGATCAGCTTTCCACCAAGTGTTTGGCATGGGGTGGTATGGATTAATTTGATTTCTCAGCACTGCAGCCACCTGCACTTGGCAATATTTAATTAAGGACACTAACAACGGTAGGAGCAGTATCTCACTCCCAACACAGGATTAATGTCAGAGAGGATTGTGTCATCACTCCTTTCAAGTCATCAGCCTTCATCAAATCTCATGGGCATCAGAAGACTGCATTTCCCTTCTCATGCTTTGAGGCCTTCAGTATTTTAAAAAGGAGCTCAGAAATTATGTCCTTTACTTAAAAACTTTCTTTTCCACTGATTCATTAAACAGCATATTAAAAAAAAATAGACTTTCAGAAAAATAATCCAAGCCACATGAAGCCTTTAGGCCAAGTGCTAAAATTAAGTCATGACATAAACAATACTTCAATAGAAGGTACGTTGGTTTCCTTGCCTAACAGATTTATCTGGATATATTAATTCCCCATTCAGTCCTGGGAGACTTCTCCCCCCCAGCCAAGTTCCTAACTGAAATTTAACTAAAATGCTTGAGAAGAAACCGCAGGGGCAGCAATTTCCTACCCACTCCTCCAACTCAGCACCCCAGAACACATTACTATTGTTTGCACACGCAAATGACTCCATTTTCTAAGACTGACAGATTAGTGGGAAAAGCATGCATTTTTTGCTGAAAAACAGTAAATAAGGTTTGGGGGTAGCACCCTTCTGGGAAAAAGGCACACAAAGTATTATTTAATATTTTGTAGATTAATCTACATTTGCATATGGGCTGTGGGGCAGGTTTAGCTCCAGGTGCTCCGTGGCTGTTTTGTGGCTGCTCTTGGCAGCCAGCCCGATCTCCTAGGAGCTCTCCCTGTGCCAGAGCTGCTGTGGGGCAGAAATGTAATTTTTTTCCAGTCAGCTTTATTTTCTACACAATTATTTTCTACTTTAGTCTCAGAAATTTCTTTGCTTAAATTACAACAGAAGATACGTTTAAGTATCTTCCATACTTCCCTTTTTAGTCCTGTCCTGCTGTGATTTACTAGATGCTGCTAAATGCAAATCTCTAGCTGGGAAAGCCAAGGCTGAGTGCAGGAGCAGAGGACAATGGTAGCTGAGATTTTATCAGAAGGGAGCCTGTGTAGCTTCAGTACAGCTGATACTTTAAGAGTGCTTGCCACCTTCTGGTTTGAGAGAGGATTACAACTGTTTAAGTGGCATACTGAGGAAATGTACTGTGAAAAATGCTAGTCCTGGTCCTAATCTCCCTGAAATGGGTGAGAGATTTTCAAGATGTCACAATGCCGATTGAAATGTTTTGAAGTGAAAGCATGTATTTTTTTCCTTTTACTGAGAAGGACACAGTGACATCGGGCAAGCAACAAATAAAAGTGATCTTCTAAATTAAATATTTGATCTGATATATTGTTGGAGAATGTTCTTTAACAGTTATCTAAAGCATTCATTAAAAATACCGTGTAATGAAAAGTTAATCTTGTAAGTGAAATAGGTACAAATCCTTCAAAATGAAAATAATTTAGAAATTAGGATTTTTTTTATTTTTTTTTTTCTCACAAAGCTGTTTCCAGATTTTGACCAGACTGGAACACTTCCAGTCAGTCTTGTCAGATGTCAGCAGTCTGCTCAATTTCAGCAATGTCACTTAAGAGTATTATATGTGCTGTTTCTATGAAAGGACAATGTACAATATCTCCAGAAAAGTCATTTCACAACATGGGTATTCAAATATTACAAATAGCATCACTTAAAAAAATCAAAGCATATCTCATATCTGCAATTTAGACAGATGAAAGAGATCCACAAAACACATATATTTCAAGAAAGTAGGTACATGCTTATTCTAGCGTATCACACATTTGCATAGCTTCATGTATTTAATACTTAAATTCACATTGCCATACTATCCCCAAAATACTTTATATTTAACTCTACAGAGATCCTAAATGAAGGCACCAGAGTATCTGAAAGTGTTCCAGCAGTGCATGAAGCAATGTGACTAACATATGCCATTTGTTTGTTCAATTTGTTCCTTCCCAGCAAGAGACTAACAGGCAATGAAGCAGTTCTTTTTGTGCATGCATTTTTATGACACATACATAGACTTATGTTTATGTCAGAAAAGGCATGTCAATCCAAATGTTCCCCACAAAGAATGGCAGTGAAATTTCAATGTATCACAGTTCTTGGCAGTTCATATACAGATTTTGGTCAAAAAATGGTTGGCTGTTTTCTTGGCTCTAACTTGCCCTTGCATGTCTTCACACTGAAATATAGTGCCTGTGTGTTAATTAGAGCACGCTTTCCTATACTCCACCATGTGGCACTGCTTGAAAAAATGACTGCATGTACAGTGAGGTGAGCAGCAGCTGTTTTTTGGGTATGATCCACCAGGAAGGTGTGGGAAGAGAAGTTACAAATTGGAGGAAAGCTATCAGTTGCAGAAAAATGCAGTGACTTGCTGCAGAACTCCTTGATGAGGATGCTAAAATGTATAAACAATATATGAAAGGATTTGAAAAATAAACAAAATTAAATAATGGCTTTTGGGCAGCCCCAACACTGCTTTGGTGCAGAAGAGAAAAGCTTGGGGTAAAAGCTCTGCCAATTTTTCTGTTCATAACAAGAATTCAAAACAAGGTCAGAGCCAGTGGAAACAAAGGAAGAAAAAGGGAACAAGAGGTCTCCGAAGCACAAAGAACTATTTTTCTGCCTTTTGCATCTTGCAAAAGTTAACATACTCCCAGACATTCACTTAGGTCAATGCTGAGAGTTACAATAATGTCTTCAGGATGAGCAGCCCAGAAGCCAAAGCACAAATCAGTGAAGAACCAGCTGGCTGCTGACCCTGGCAACTGAGAGATGGCCTTTCTAAGTTTTGCCCTAATCCTTCACTAATCACTGTTAGGCCCATTTTGGAGTTGTGGGGTTTTGTCAGGGCTACTTTCCCTAATCAGGAGACATGTCAGGTTCATGAAAAGTGAGAACAACCCTTCCAAGCTAATTTCTCTCTCTTTACCTACCTGGATGGATATTCACAGCTGTCCATTCCCAGAATTTCTCAACAGAGCCCTAAAATACATGAGGCCAAGAAGGAGGTTTTAAGTTTTGAAAAATTGTCATTAAAAATTTTTCATTACAAGGTTTGAAGCTAAAAAATTCCTCCTGCACAACCTGCTGCTGTGTATTGCAATGTTGATAGACAAGAAAGATCTGCAGCAGTAGGTGTGAAACGGGTCTGTACCTCTCACTTGAATGCATAAATCAACTTGTTGTGCCTTTGCACTGGTTGAAACAATTGTCCTGCCTTCTGTTCAGCCATATGACAATTACTGATGGGAAACTGTGGCAAATATGTTAACTTAAAAAGCCTGTTTGTCGTGTCACCAGTTCCATTTATTTTCCAAACCAAAACATGATACATTTTTCACTGAATATTTGAGTTGACTTTCAATAACAAATCTGTCTGGCTGTGTTATAGACAGAACAACTATGTTTGAGCCTTCACTGATTGTGAAAGAATCAATACAGGAATTAATTTTGCTGCCCAAAGGAGATCAGATATCATGACTGCAACAGTGAAAGCACTCTGCAGATCTGCAAGGTCTCAGGTGTCTACTAATCCACTAAAGAAAGAAAATAATTTGTCTTAAGTAATATTTGTACTATACATACAGAAAAACAACAAAAAATTATCTGGAGGCTGAATAATCTCTAATAATGACCAAGGTTGTTTGGGTTTTTTTTGTTTGTTTGTTCTTTTTTTTTTTCTTTTTTTTTTCTTTTTTTTTTTTTTATTTTTTTTTAGCATCAGTTTGCTAATTTCTGGTCAGATTTATTCACATGAACAATTTCTGCTTGGTAGATCACTTTATAACCATTCTAGAGTACTGTGGAAACAAAGTTTCATTGCTCTGACTGGTCACAAATGATACAGTATGTATCTGTTCATTATTTGGTTGAACAGAATCCACATTTTGAGGACAATATATTTTAAATTCCCTCTTGGCAAATGTTTTTTTAATACGTTTTTAAATAAACCAGTTTCCATGGATGTTTCTGCCAATACACTTATTAATTCAGAACTTTGGGCTTTATCCAAACTGACCACTTATTTTCAGTCAAAATGGACAGATGCAGGAGGTCAGCATTTTCTGGTGTCAGGTCATAAAAAAGAAGTTTCAGCATCTAACTATTTCCATGCTGTTAAGACCACTTTTCATACTGATTCATATTGATCATAACTGATTCCACAACTTCGAAATTACATTTTCAGTAGACAAATCATAAAACTGCCGTAGAATGCATGTAAAAAAGCCCACAGGTATGTATGCTAATGGATGGTGTCAAATACATGAAACCCTTGCTTGAGATACTTGCTATCTGAAAACTTCAGTCTCCTGTAACATATCAGAGGTAAAAGGATGGTTAAGTTTGAGTAGTAGCCATAAGCCACAAGCTTCCTAGATGAAATAATGCTCACTCTCATAACAGAAGTAATTACAAGGTAGCTGTCTGTATTGCATTTAACATTGCTACTAAAAAGCTGCCCTGCTCTCAAGTACATGAGTGACAACAGATCAGTTTTTCTGGGTAAATATTAGTTTCTCCAGAACACATCTTTAAAAGCCTCTGGGACATCCACACAGGCCCCCGGAATAGGTGTTCTGGGAGTGAATTCAGAACTTGCATAGAAATTATATACACACACCTTCCTTTATACATATATCTAAAGAAACCCTCTTCGTTTTACTTGGCTTTATCTCTAACATAAATCACTATTTTCTTGTGATGGTTGAGAATTTCTGTTCATAGTTCCTCTATTTTGGACATAAGATGAATTTTGATAGGAAAGTGTTTTTGTTTTGGTTTTTGTCTTGTTGTTGCTATTGTTGTTTTCCCCATAAAACAAACCCAGAACAGATAAAGAGGTTGATTTGGTGTTTTTCCACAGTGGAAACTTTCTACCCTAAAGATGACAATCCAAATCCTGGCCAGGACAAGGCTGCCATGTAGAGAGTAGGAAAAATTTGACCTGGCCATAAGGAGTAGGGTAGGATTTGATGTTCCTACTGTCAGATGGAGAATAAGCAACGGTTGCTCTCAACCTATTCACCCATATCCCTTCCTCAGCTGCAGACAGACCTGTTGTTCTTTACACTGCAAACTTGAAAGGAGAGGATGGTATCAGGGTTACAATGCTGCCCTGATGCACTGTTGATCTGGATATATTAATATTTTGGTTGTGCTTACAATTAGCCCTCAGTCCCCAAGTTTTGTTGCACAGGCTAAGGTACAAATGTAAAAAGAAAAATAAAAAATATAAAAAGGAAAATGCAAAACAAATATAGGAGTAATGAATAGCAGTCTCAACAAGGCGAAATTATTCTTGTTATAGGGGAACAATTCAATCAAAACTATCCAAAATTGTTTTACATTTACTTAGACGCATATAAAAGTTCCAGATCATTATTGAACTGTACATCCTGTTCCTTGTGTTTCACTCTTAATTTTCTGTTCAATGAAATTCCAAAATCTAAGAGAAATTTTTCTAGCATGCAATGCTTCTCGTATTGAAAAAATGCATAATTCTATATTGCATATCACTCAAACTAAAGAAGAAATATGTGAACCACAGAAATTTAAGTGGATCAAAATTCTGCAGCAGATGCATGTGACATAATGTTTTCAAAGAAGTATCACAGAATTATTTGAATATAACAGAGAGAAAAAATACTTTCATCCACAAGTTCCTAAAATAACAAAACTGACTTGGAATCAAAGATTAAAAAAAAAGCTACTCTGGGTGAATTATAGGGTTCCCTCTGGATATACTGATCTTCATTGAAGAATCTTATTTCATTCATCTCTTTACCTGTTATATCAGCATTACCTAAGGATCTGCATCTTTGGTGGCATGAGTAGCTTTCTGAAGGTTGTGTTCCAAGTACCATATAGAGAGAGTGGGTGAAGACTGCTTCTCTTATCCCTGAGAAGGTCTGTTTGACTCTTTGAACAACTGTCAAGTCAGTATACAGCAGAGATAAATTACCATGTTAAATCTTCAGTGAATATCCTTGACGTAATTCAAGTACTTCTTACTAATGAAGAAAAAGAAGATAGAAAGGCAGATCTCAATGGATGAAAGCTGTCACTGAAGAGTAGAAAAAAACAAGTAACAAGTCCTATAATAACTAAATATTTCATCCACCTGGAATGACTGCTTTGAAATAATTTCACTCAGAAACAGATGTTGGCAAGAATCCGAAGTGCTGGTAAATGTCAACAGAGAAGCATCATATACTTACTTTTCCCATACTAATTTTTGCATTACTACCCCTGCATTTTCTAATTACTTACTTTCATAAATTTTTTGCTATTGTTGATTTTGTAATGCCTCATGAACATACAGCTTGCTTTCTGAACTTGTGGTTGACTTTAAAAAATAACTCAATGTGTGATTTGTTTAAGATTCCAACCCTACTAAGTTATTTAATTAGTTAAATACTAACATTTCAGAAAGATTACAGTGCTCCTTCCCAGAATGATGTTTTGCTACTTCCCTGATTCCAAGCCAGAGCCAGGATGTATGCCTTTTTTTTCCTTTGGGCATCTCTGACCATCTAGCTGTCTTACAGTACACATCTTAGAAATATCTTGCTTGGTCAAATGTAGTCCTGCTTGTGCAATGCAACTTGTGATTGCCCTAACAGTAACTGGTAAGAACACAGCAAAACTGGACAGGACATTTCAAAACCAGACAGATGGCTACCTGATTGTTATTCCTGCTGCTGAAAACAAAACAGAGTACCCACGGATGAGAGATGTGATCAAATTCAGACAAGATTTTCTTTTTCTTGTTTGTTGGTAATAGAAAGTACAGTCCCTAAAGGGGGCTAACTTATTATTACAATCAATTGAATGTACTGTGTAGTTATGTCTCAAAATACCCATGTGAGAATATATTCTAAGTCTTCTTACGAGTCAGTGAGTAAACCTTGGCACTGTTGACAAGCCCTCAGAGGGCTATTAAATGCAGAAATACACCTCTGTCACAGGAAGTCTCTCAACCACAATTTCCTGACGGCCGTGAGAGTATTTTGGGAAAAGTATCACCATACAGTCATCTTGTATTACATTCTTCACAAGTCATCAGCTATTGGCCACTGCTGGAACAAAGGAACTGGAGTAGGTGGATGCATCATGGAAATCAGAATTACTATTCTTAGTGAAGCTGATGGGAGTTTTACTGAGCACTTCAGTGGGGAAAGGTTTCTCTCACAGCTTTCACAACGGCAAAATTTAATTACCTAAGTAAAAGTACTTCTAAATAAACATGTCAAATATCAGCATTAGTACTAAGATTTATGCTGTTATGGCTTGGCTACTTCCAGACCCCATCTCATTAATACACAGCTAGCTTGTGTATCTTCATACTAAATTGAGCTCTTCTGTGTAAACCAGTCCTGTCACTTGGAAGATTTCCCTGAATTGATCAGTTATGGGAAGGATAATCCTAGATTTGCTGTTCTTGTTGGATCTGCAGGAAGCACTGCTAGTATCAAATCTCTCCCTATGGTTTAAAGCTAGAGTAGGTGCAGCTTTTCTCTGTAGTCATTGCTGTAGTCAGTGCCCACCTGTGTTAATGACTATACTAGGGAATGAAGCAGAGCCTTCTTCACTGGGAGTGGAAGGTTACATGGTCTCTGATATAGCACTCCCACAGTCACAAAGAAAGACTTTTCCAAGAGATGTGAGACAACAGGGAAGATCTGTGGGGCAGGAGGACATCTGTCAGATTTTCAAGAACAAATTGTCTTTGAACAAGATATTTAAAATCGGAGTCTGTATGGATAATCACAGATGTTTTCAGAGTTCAGATTTTGAAATTGTTTATATTTATTTTATCCACATGGAGAGAATATGCCAGAAGAAAGGTAGATATTGAACCACAGGACCATGAGAAAAGGAGATAAATATATATATCTATACTTGGAAAGAGACCTCCCCCATCGACTTACATGGAAGTCACAGTGCCTGATCAAATTTTAAACCTACAAGGTCCAATATCATCTAAAATGTCAGGGATTAAATGGATTTGTTTCTACTGCAATGCTCATGACAGTAACAGTGACTAAAATTTCAGACAGTTAAGAATGCTCAAGCAGTCAAATAATCTTGGAAGAAAACCTGGATATCAAAAGAGCAATGCAGTCTACCCATAAAAAGTTTGTGATTTACTTTTTTTCCATTCATCCATTGTTCAGTCTTCTCAGATGCCACGTAAATCCCACCAGTGAGTTTTACACCATCCATAAAAAAACCCAGACTTTGGAGGGTATGATCATTTGAAGAGGCACTTGACAAGCACCACTGTTTTCCATTACTGTATGTAAATAAAGCATGGTTACTCATGGACTATGGTTTACATTAAGACTCCTCTCCAGATTCTAAGAGCAAAATTGGGAAAACAAACTTACTGTTTCCAAAGCAGCTCACTGCCTCTTGCTTCAGTGCACGAGATACCCAAGCACATGAAAACAAAGATCAATTCCTTTTGATTCAGTATGACCTCATCCTCTTGTATTTTTTTTTTTTCCAACAGGATCTCATAGAGCTGAATATACTGTTTATCTAATTCCAAAGCAGATATGCATCTGTTATTTGAGAACAGTTTTGATAACTATTCAAAAATTTGAAATTTATTGTTGGAGATGGCTGGGCCCAGAGTTAGTGTGATGAACATAATAAGCCATTTGCACTCCTGTCTCTGGCAGGGGGGATAGACTAGATGATCTTTCAAGGTCCCTTCCAGCCCCTGCCATTCTATGATTCTAAGCAATTCCTTCAAATATATATAACAGCAATTAAGTTCAGGAATTGAATCAATGACATTTTCTGAGACAGATTATCAGCTGATGTAAATGTTGTTATTGTGGTCACAAAGCTACTCTTGAAATCTGGTGATATGAGTAGGCAGCAGTACTCTCAGTAGCCTGGGTCATCTTTGTAACAAAAACATGCTCTTAACTGTGAGAGTTCAGTGAAAAGAGACAAATGTTCATAGGAAATCTGACCTGAGGTGCTGAAGTATTTAGGTATCTGTTTCTAAAGAGTTTATATGGATCTACATTGCTTCTGGTCAATTCAGTACTCCATTTCTGCCCACAACATCTCCCTGAAACCCATGTCTCTGTCTCTGTTGTGACTCACATGCCACCTGGATTTCCAGGTCCCTGAGGTGGTGCCACTGCCATATGCCTTCCTCCATCTCACCTCCCTGCACACAAACCAGTATCCATCGTCTTGAAATAGGTTAGAATCTTGCCTTTTTGCTTTCTCCCTGCCTAGTGATTCCCAGTTATGACCCAGGCTTTACTGCATGTTAGTCCTAAATAATTTTAATGCTATTGATCTACAGTCAGCCCAAGTTGTGTTCTATTACTGCCCCACTCATCAGATCCAGTTGCTTTTTGATTGTAACGTTAACCAAGGCAGGATAATCCGTTACTTACATACAATAATAAGAGAGTCATAAGACCTACAGCAGCATACTGGCCAGTCTAAATTGTATGTTTGGGGCACAGTAATTTAAAAGAAATATCAAACATAAAAAGTTACCTGGTCTCAGTTTTGCATTTATCTCCTGATTCATTCATTTAACATTGTAAGGGGAGACAGGCAGAAAAAGGGAAAACCTCAATCCGAGTCACAGGTCCTGCACCTCAACATTTTTTTATATCCTTCATGATCCCCCACCATTCTTTAGGAAGAGGAGAGTGGGAATAAGCAATACTTGTTGGGAATCATAGTTTATTAACATAAAGTCATGAAAGATATAAGTTTTTGAGAGTCATGACAAAGCAGCTTGATGGAGATTCTTCTTGTGCAAGAGGAAGAAAGGCACCATGGGATTTTCCCTGCCTACCAAGAATACTTACATTAAATTAGAGCTCTAGTTCATCCACCTGTAAAATGTGGCTAATGCTCTTTTCTTCATTAAGGTATTTGAGATTTCTGGGAATGAAGTACATTTTATGAAAGTTAGCAGCTTTCCTTCATGTGTGCTTTGACAATGCTTCCCTTCTCTCTACACAACTGTTTGCCCTTTGTGTGCTCCCTAGGAGGAAATTCCTTTCTTACAATTATAAGTCTGAATTAGAGTGAAGACCTTCAACCCTTGCTCTATCTTTTAGTCTACCTGATGTTGAATGGAGCTGAATATGGATTATACAAACTGTTTACTTCTCTTTTAATGTGTGTTTTATTGATTTATGGATTTTTATGCATGTCTTTTGTGAGCATAATTACCATGAATTTTACACAGTTCATCTTGCAGCATTGCTGTAAAATAATCACTAGAAATAGCATGACATTTAAGGAAGTTTTCCTATTTAATATCCACTGAACACAGAGTAAATAACCAGGCCCTGTTTGAGTCCACTTTACATCCTATGATGTTTTTAAGTTTGTGTTGTGACAAATTGTTTTGAGCTGAATTGTCCAGAGAGCCTGAACTCACAATCTCTGTTACTACAGTTATTATTTTCTATGACTGGAGCTAAAATCACTAGGTTCACTGCCTCAGAGGGAGAAAGAAACTTCTCTACAGGTCAGTAGGAAGTAAGACACAAATACCAGGGAGAGCATCATGCCAAGTGTAACCCATAGTAGGAAAAGCCTTCAATCTGGTTTGTCTAGCACATAAGCCTCACTTAGCCATTTCACTTTAGAGTCACCACCAAAAATCAGAGATCCACTTCAATAAGTGCTGCTTAACACAACACCTGATTTCTTGAAAATTAATTAATCTGAGTCTACAGCTTAAGCAAACCTGTGTGATTATCTCTTTAAAACAGGACAAAACAGTGCTTTCAATTTCAGAGACAGAGACAGAACAGGGACTAAGGGATCCTGTGATAAGGGCATTGTGTCAGCTGAATATTAAAACAGTCATATAAAACCAGAGTGACATGCTAACAGCTGAGGGGAGATGGGATATGTTCTGCAGGAATAAAAAACTCCACAGTTATTTACAAATATATTCCCTGCAAAGGTCACAAAATGTTCTAGCTGAAAATGTTTACCATTAAAATTAGTCTCAACTGGGATGAATGAGTCAACACAAGGGGAGAAGATTTTTATCCAAAATCTGAAGGTTTTTTTCAGCCAAAATCTGTCATCCAGGTTTTCTTTTTGTGTATCAAAACCACTGGGATCTGAGAGGGCTCAGCTCCTCATGGCCATGTTCAGTACTTTGCACAATGGGGTTAGACTTAACTGAGCAGCATCTTTTATTAATAACTCTTTTTTTTTTTTTTTAATGCTTCAGTGATGGTGATTAGGAACTTATTTTTCTCTCCAACATTATGCAGTCTGAACATAATAATTCTGGCACTCGGTAAGAAAAGGTTGCTTACAGTTTACCTGAAATGGATCTCTTGAGCCTTATTCTGCTGCGACTCAGATACTGCCCTGTTCTGAAATGTGAGATGACTCTATAACATTCTATGAGCTGGGAGATGGAAGGCTACATTCACTCTCCACAGTGGGGAGTGATTTTGAAAGTAAACTCTCATGAAAGAAACTTAAGTCCCTTTTAGTCACTGTCTTTGCATGGTAATACAACAAACAAGTGATGTTAAAACAACATTACACTAAGCTTAATGACTTTGAGTTCCTTATTTCTATAGCGACTAATGAAACATTACAAATGCAAAGCAAATAGTGTGTTCAGGCTAGTTCAGGATCCACATGGCATCTGAATGTGCTGCATGAATTATTCACACTGTTTTTCTTCACCAGAGTCATCCCTCCCCCATTACAGAATAAAGCTCCTTTCCTGGCCTTAGCAGACTGCTCTAAAGCTGATGCTGTGTCACTGAAGAATGTTTATTTCTAGTGTGTCAAAACCATATGAGCCACTTTACCTAGCAAATGAGAAGTGATAAAATATTAATATGCTCCAGAAAGAAGGGGGAAGGGAAAAGCTGGCAAGCTTTCTCTCCAGTGTGGGTGAAGGTCCTCTTTCTCATTTTTCAGCAGTGTCCCAAGAGCATTGCACTTTTCTGTTGCGTTGCTGTCCTACCAACAGCTCCTTCTTTACTTTTAACTTATAAATGAGCATACTCACATTCTCTCTCAAACTCCACAAGATCTCTGGTACTCTCTCCGGACACATCTGCACAGGACAGAGGATAGCAGCGGCAGAATGTATTATGTGGCTCTTAAGGGATCTCAAGATTGGAGGCAGCAAGGGTGGCAATGACCATGAATCACAGAATGTTAGGGATTGGAAGGGACCTAGAAGATCATCTAGTCCAACCCCCCTACCAGAGCAGGATCACCT
>JANHGL010004867.1:35409-60085 GCA_024611195.1 Ceyx melanurus | reverse complement strand
AAGGCTGGAGAGGGGCTGTTTACAAGGGCCTGTAGTGAAAGGACAAGGAGTAATGGGTTTAAATTAGAGAAGAATAGTTTAGACTGGATATTAGGAAGAAGTACTTTACCTTGGAGGTGGTAGAGCAGTGGAATAGGCTCCCCAGGGAGGTGGTTGAGGCACCATCCCTGGAGATATTCAAGGTGAGGTTGGACAAGGGTCTGAGCAGCCTGGTTCTAGTTAAGGGTGTCCCTGCTCACTGAAGGGGGTCTGGACTAGATGACCTTTGGAGATCCCTTCTGGCCATAAACATTCTATGATTCTATTAATTCATACTTTGACATATTAAGATATTGCTAATTGTGTACTAGTTCTTGTGCTTATCCTGTACTGGATCTGTCATTGCAGGTGAGCCATAATACATCCTTGTATTATCCTTCCTTCCAAGGTCCTCACTTCAGTCACACATCTCATTACCTTAGACACTGAAATCTCTGTGGGAAACTCTCTGACCTGAAGTTAGTAAACAGTACACAGGACTGTAATGTCCTCAACAGCTAGAACCATAATCAGAACATTATGACAGTAATTTCTATTACTATTTAGGGAAATCATTCACACTGGAATCTTGGGGATGTTGGTTTTGGTTTTTTGAGGTCCCCCATATCTGGAAAACAGTTCCACATATTACCGTGCCAAATCCTCAGAAGTGTGTTGGGTTCACTGAACTATGCCTGAGCAGAAGCACTGTGAATCAAGCACTTCCAATCTGTTGGATCTGTTTTTAATCCCAAGATCTCAAATTCTGAGCAAAGAAAAGTGTTTGTGGTGTTCTCTGGCATGAAATGCTGCCCATGACTTACTTCCAGAGAAGTCTTAAAGCAGGTCCTCAAATCCTTGTACATAGTGCAACCACCCTGCTGTATGGTCAGAGACAAGCTGTGCTGACTGTAAACTGAAACCTATTCCAAGAAAAGACTCAGTGACTTTGGATTCACTGTCCAAATACATATTTTGTTTATGAAGAAGTAGGTTTTTTTGCTTGGTTGGTTTTTTTTACTGCCTTCAGAGAACGACTCAAGCTAGGATCAAGGCACGAAGGGTATGGCAAGACAATTCTCATTGTAGCTTTCTGGTACATCTCTGGTTCTGGAGACGTTTCAGTACAGTTCAAAACACGAAAACCAAGCAGATGGACTTGGAAGAAAGGAAATTAACCAGTCCTGCTGGTCTTATTTTCTTCTAGTCTATACAGTTGCTGCATTATTCCTTATTATTGTATCAAGCTTGAAAATAGACCCAGAGAACCCAGTAAGCATCATGGAATTATCTCCTCCAGGTGTTTCATTCCTGCCCTTTCTCAGCTATTATTATCCCTCTATGTAGGCAGCAGAAAGTGACATGTTTTATGAGCTCACATTCTGCTGTGTTTGATTGATAGCTAACCCAATAATACAAACAACAGCAAAACAACAGAGCAACCATTTTGTTTTTGATGAAGGATGGTGTTTTAATTGTTGTAGTTAGCCTTTTGTCAAACATTTATGTTGCTGAAGAACCTAAGGTTACACACTAGCTGTTACTGCAGAATTACTGAACTGCGTGTTCTGTTCACAAAAACTGACACTAAGTTAAGAAACTAGATGGAAAAGAGAATCTTGGCTAACAATTGCCTGCAGAGTGAAGGCAAGGAAGTTGAAATTACATGCACCCAGGGTCTTAGAAGGTATTCTATTTTTAGACAGGAAATCTTTTGCTCCTTCGAGAATTAAGGTCATAATATTTGCTGTTGTCAACCATTTTAATGAAGACATATAAATAGTGGTGGTGCTTTTATATTTTTGCAGAATGCTTAAGATATTGAACAGACTTTCACGTGGAAGCAGGTTAATTTCCCAGATCCATCATAGACCTTCTATATAATAGAGCCCAATTCAATCATCTTTGAAGTCAAGAGGTCATTTTCCATCAAATTCAGTGTTTAGATTAGATCTAAAAAATTCAAATGTAATTCATAATTCTCATTCTTCAGTTACTGTGGTGGGTAGTGAGGGAAGCAGAAATAGAGAAAATAACAGAGCTAATGAAATTTGAGTGTGATAAAAATAAATGAACAAAAGGTGGGTAGTATTCCAATACTCACTATGTAAGAGTTTGGATAAAAAGGACATAATATCTCCTCACAATTAGTCAGAATAAACTTTCTCTTTGTTTTTTTTTTTGTCCAATATAGTTCCTACTATTCATATGTGTCACTGCCCTGTATTATGGAGAATAGCCCATAGCAGAAGTAACACAAAACTGGGTGAAGCTAGTTTACAATTTGATTCTTTGTAAAATGGCACTAACTGGAAGGACACATTAAGGAATATTTGGAAAAGGTTAGATTTTAATGCAGTTAATGTATTTTGCTTTATACACTAATTTTATTAATACAGAGAATATTATGTATACTACTTAAGAATAATTTCTCTTTTGTGATAAAAGATTTAGAAGAATGATAATGACATTCATATGTAGAAATTCAGAAAGGGAATTTAATTTCCTGAGGTGATTTCTCATGGAACAGTTAAGTCTGAAATCAAACCATCTTATAAGCAATGTTACAGAGTAAGGACAGATCCTCAGCTACTGCCAAGATATAACAACGAAAGTCAATAAAAGGCAATGAATAAAATACCTATTTGAACCCAATGCAAAGTGCTTCACCTCCAGAAAACTGGGACTCTTACCAACAAGGAATAGCCAGACATAAGATGATAGATTATATATCTTTCTATATTGATGACAGAATATGATGTACGTCTTCTATCCTAAAAACATTAAGACTCCAAAGGAGGACTCTCTTACACCCCCCAATGCTGTTTTCTCTTAGTATCTCTTCATAAATAAGCCTGTTGAAGCCTATCGGGGAATAAGGAAGCAGGGTGCCCATGCCCATAGTCACAAATGATAGACCTTTGTAATGTGTAGTCCAAATGCATGATTAAAAATCTTGCAGTAAATACCAAGTGGCTTGTGGCAGCACAGATGTCCATTGGTACCAATGTCTTGCCATCACTGTGATAAGATCAGTACTTTGTAGTTGGCAGCACACTACTGGGTATTCTTGGGTGGTCTTGCAGCTTGTTAAAGCCAGTGTTCTAAGTGACAACTAAATATGGGGTTTTTTGATCCCTCCAGAAGAGAACCAATTTTCAGGGATGAAGAGAAAGGGGTCAGCATCAAGGAATTTGAGAGAATTTTCCCACTTGTAGAGGTTAGAAAGACATTTGAGCCACAAACCCAGCTGTGGTTATTCCCCAAATGTGGGATTAGTTTTTATTAGATTCTATATATCACACACAGCATCCATCTGCCTCCCATTCTCTGTTTGTAATCCTTCAGAGTGAGGTGACAAGTTAGAATATCCTCGAACATTTAAAGCTTTGAATTTGGAAGCTAAAGTTTTATCACAGTTGATCCCCTGGCATAGCAGAAAAGATTTAGATAAACGTGTGGTGAAGGTCCACAAACACTAACGTCATCTGCTTCTAAGACATATTGCTAGTTAGCATTTTTTCTGTTCACTGGTATACTCCTGATCCAAATACTAGTTTAGGTTCTTGCCAAAGCTAAATTAAATAATTTAATTATTTATAAACAAAAGGAAAATACTTTAAGACTATTTTTCTAAGTATTAATTTATCCCATTCAGCTACCTGTTAAACATTTATTAATAGTTTTTGAACATCATTGTCATGGATTAAAGTTTAATTATTTCAGACCAACTTAAAATGTGGGGAAAATAACAATGGCAAGAAATAATGCAGAAAGCAATAACTGTTGTTCCATTAAGTCCTCCTCTCCAGTGATGTATTATAATCCTAATGCATCAGTGCTGTGAAATTCTAATCACTAGTTCTTATCCAAGAAAAACACTTAAGCGTGTGCCTAACTTTTAAGTCTTTGAATGCTTCTGGCAGATGTCCTAAAATGTGGCTGAGCTGAAAGCAGACTATTCAGCAGCTAAAGAGTACTGTCCTATTAAATAACTTTTACTGAAGCAAGAAAGAGACATCAAATTCATTGTAAAGAGTGGCCAAAAACAGAAGTAGTAGAAATAATTAATTCCTTTAATTGAATCAATAACAATACTAATCCCAGGGGGGAAACACTTGGCAGGGGCAAAGATGCACTATGTAAGTACATCTATGCACTGCAGAATAAGTGTTCGCTTTGCTCTTATATAATTATCTGTCAGGAAAGTCCTCAAAGTGAGCTTTAGGCATCTCAGACACTTTGGAAAAACTGGGAGAATCTGTCAGGAATTTGATAGAGTTTAGGCATGGAAGAGGAAAGGAGGCTGGGAGGGGTCTAGAAGGGGTCCTGGGAGAGGTGTTTGCTTCTGTCTTTCTTTGTCTTGAGCAGCTGAATCTGCTAGCAAAGGCAAAACTACTGCCTGGTTTGCATTCTGCCTTGAGTTAGTTTTGGTAGCTCCTAATTTTTGCATTGATCTACAGGATGCTTTGCAAGAGACAGAACAAAGTCATGTAATCAACTTGATTTTGTTCTTGACTGAGCTAACAGGGTGATAAGTTTGATATGAGATATGATTCTGCTGATGGTGAAAATCAGGGATAAACCATACTGTGTGATGGGAGTATCAGCAGGTTTACCATGAGGGCAAAAGGCAGAGGCTAAAAATAAGAGGCATTTCGTTTTACTAACTTTGTTCTGCAGAAAAATATTTCTTTATTTTTAATGTTGTTATTTTCTCCAGATCACCAATGAGATAAATACTGTCTTTGTTAACCTGAAAATCTAGGAATCTTCATTTGCTAGTATAAGATAGCAAGTATATACCCGACATACATTGTCAGAGCTCTTTAAAAATGATACTATTTCTAGTCACCTGTCTGGGTTTTGCTGACATATGGCAAGTTCAGTGTTCAAAATCAGTTGTTTTACTCAGGGAATATTTGGTTGGATAATGGCATGATTCATTGGCTTAACCTTACATGTCTCTGCTGCAGTGGCACAAATTATTAGCTTTCATCTTGGAAGTAAAATAACATTCCTATTATACTTCTTTCTCCCTACATCTAAACAAACAAAAGGGTCTCCATAGAGGAGAAGACAAAGACATTAATTTCCCTTAAAAGAATCTCAGTTTCCTCTCTTTTACCAGCTGAAATGCTAGTGAGTTTCAGTGGAAACAAAATCCCCCAAAAGAGTGCATCTCAGTATATTTTCTTAAACTCTGTTCACATTGCTCAATCTCAATCTTTCTGTGAAAGCTAGCAATCAGTTTGAAAACCTCCACAGTGAATGACAAAAAGAAAAATATTTTAAAAAATAAATAATATGGCTATTTATTTATCCAATATTTCATAAACAGGTAGAGAAAGAAGGAGAGGCAACTAATTCTCTTACTCCACTTCTTAGTCATTCACCATGACCAAGAATAGTTCCTTCAGTGTTTCATGGAGAGAGGTCAGCCTCACTACTGAGAGAAGTGGATAAAAACCTACAAGTTGCCAACAGTTTTTCAGCATCTCTGAGTCAAAAAAACCTCCTGGAAATACAGCAAGGTTTTCAAAAATACCTGCATCAACAGTGACAAATGTCTTAGACACAGACATTCAAAAATAATCCTCACTTTCATAAGCGAGAAAATTTGTATCTCTTCCACTCTTTCCCCCAGTTGTTTCTCCTGTTCTGTCATATATTTTCACAGGGAAAAAACCAAACCAACCTACTCACATGACAAAATTAATACAAGATTGAGCCTTCATTCTGAATACGTCAGATTACACACAGTGTGAATAATCCAAAATTAGAGTCACACACAATTTGCACAACTTCCCTCACCCAAAAACAGCTGACATCAGGTAACACTTCCATAGGTAATTCACACTCATCAGGGGTAGGTCAAAGTAGGAAGTCAGACTAGGGTCATGTAAAATGCCTAGATATGAAGGATAGTATAAGGTCCTAGTATTTGGAGAGAAAATTGTGAAAGAAAGCTGGAAGGCTGGTGAGCAGGGATGCAGCTAAAGGAGCATCCAGTCTTCCACCAGCAGGTTTAAGCTTGAGAATGAAACCATACCTAGCAATGCCATGAAATCACATAGCTGTGATTCACATAAATCAATCAATTGAAGGGGTCAGCACTCAAAGGGCAGTTGGCAATCCCCACTCAAAACACTGTCTCCATACCTTGCTTTCTCTGTATCAATAGCCTATTGATAAAGACATAAAGGATGAATGAATTTGAGAATGTAATACCATCTCCTAAATATGATTAACAGGTACAGGGAGCTGTATTGAAAGAGATGGGTTCTGTGTGCAGGGATGCTGAAATTTCAGACAAGTAATGGGAAAACTGGGGCTTCCTACATGTATTGTCCTCCTTAAATCTTACCTCTAACAAACATCTAGTTATCTTTACAAATTGAAAATAAATAAATAAATAAAACAAAGAAGATACCTCCTATTGCTATTACACTAACAAATTGTGACGTTAATTTAAAACATTTTATGTATTACATAAGGTAATGTAAGAATCTGCTAATGAACTCTAAGGAGCCAGAAGTTATGTTGTGATTATCCAGTCTATCTCCCATACAGCATAATGTGAAAGATCTGAATTAATTTTGATTTGAACTAAAACACTTTCATCAGCAGATTTCAAGCTCATTGAATATAACATCTCTCCATACTTCATACGTGGGAGTGTTGTACTATCAGTTTAGCAATTGATAAACTGATTACAGAATAATAAACCTGTAAAGAGATTTGCTATCACTCTCCTTTAAATCAACTGAACAACAACAGCAAAAAAACCACACTAAAGGATCTGAAATTTCTTTGTCAATTTTTTTTGGTATGATTTGGGGGCCAAATTGGAAAGCTAATCCAGAAATTATTCAATTACTTCTGAAACTATTAATTTACCTTTGCCACAGAATACCCAATTGTTCCAAGGGATTTGATGATAAAGAATGTGGGTGCTAAAGCCAGACAGAGTAGACCATTTATAAAACATGAAAGGTATGATTAAACAGCCTTTCTTGGATTCGTCCTCCTCCCCTTTTCAAAGAGCACAGTTGTGTATATTATTGTTTACCTATTTCTGGAACAGTCTGACTGCCCTGATGGAATAGTTTGACCTCTTTCCTGGCTTTCTTTCTGTAAGTAAATATCCCATAATACTTGACACTGTTTCCAAAAACATTATTGCACTACATTAGATTAAATTATTCCTAGATGCAGGCTTTTACAGCTCTTATTATAGAAACCCAAAGTTGACTTCATGCAAGTAAGTATGCACCAATGTCTTAGAGTAACTAGAGAGAAAAAAAAAATAAAAATTAGTTGTTTAGAAGTTTACTTCTGAAAATCATCTCAAGAACCACTGCCTTTTAGCTATTAATTAAAACACCCTGTTGATAGATATCTTTCCCCCTTTGACTACATTATCATGAAGATCAAGCTGTCTCTGAGGGCCTTTTCTGGTTCTATGGAACAAAGAAAAAACAGTGTTTCATTAATATCCACTTCAGTGAGCTATTTCTTTATTGATGTAATCTATTTCCTAAAAAGACTGCAATAATTCACACCTACTACAGAGCTCTTAATAAATCATCCTATAACCACAAGTCAAGTGACCCTATGGTTTCACTATTTGAAAAGAGGTTTAAACAGATTTGCTTTGTAAAGTGGTGAACCAGAAAAGCTAATTCCCCCATCCTTCCAATTGATCATCTTTACTTCCCTGGATGATTTCAGGTTTCCCTGAACCTTGCCCTTGCACATAATCCTCTTTAACTATTGCCTAAATCTTATGTTATTCTTAACATATTACTGTAACAATCTCAGTAGGGTTTTCACTTGGCAAATGAAGGGTGCTGTTAGAACACACTTTCATATTATGAGATACCCTCGTGTCACTCCCTTATATTGCATGTCTGACTCTTATGGGGCAAGAAACAGGCTAGGCTGTTCATTTAAAGGAGAAATCAGAGTCAGTCAGAAAATAATGAAAACAAAGGTAAAAAATGCAAACAAGAAAGCTTTTGCAATTGGCTGATACAACGAAAGGAATAAGGACAGTTTTTGTTTAAAGACAAGCTCAGGTGTAGTTTATAACTCTATGTACAATTTTGAATGAACACAACGGATGCTGTCTACATAAATATAGTGTATACATTCACTTTTTCTTTTCCTTTTCAGTACAGGCACTGTACATTTGTGTGTTTTGAATTATTCAGAATTCCCTTGAACCTTATATATTAAAGTATCAAAACTCACAGGTGACATGCAACAGTTCTTTCTCTAAAGATGATGTGATTGAAAGTTATAAAAAAGAAAAAAAAAAAAGTCCTTTGAAACCACCCTTTTATTGAAACTTGACTTTAAATATCCTAGACATTTTCATTAAAAATAAATAAAATCTCTGCTTGATGGAAAATGTTTTTTACTTTTTTTTTTTTTTAATTTCAAATGTTACCTTGGCTTGTTTTTGGTTTTATGAAAACCTAGGGGGAAAAAAAAGAAAAAAAAAAGACAACAAAAAATATGCAAACCTATCACAGAAACTATGTGTGTAGAATATTTTCAAGGAGGAAAACCAAAAAAGCAACAAAACAAAAAAACCCAAATCAAAAACATTCAACTACTTTCACAATTCACCAGAACATTCAAAATCAAAACACCACTAACTATAACTAAACTTTCCACCACATCTAGAAGTCTAGCCAGAAAGCTGAGGTAACACTGCTTTTCTTTGTACTTGTCTAATGTGAACCTGGTATATCTGCAACATCCTAGTTAATGTGCATTCATTTTATATAGTGCCTTTATAAGGAAGATCAAAATGTGATGGTTTTGAACCACAAATTACAAAGTAGCTGCAGCATAATCTTTGGTTCATTAAAAAAGATTGATCTCCAGGCTGATGATAACTACTGACTTTGGTTTTCTCATCTGCCTAGAAAAGTTAGGAATCCAGTCTTCTTCTGACTACAAGAAGACATTTCCTAGGATCACAGTCCAAAATTCATCAATGATATACAGTTGTTTGACCTAGTTGGAAGGTTCTTCCAGAAAAGTACATCTCTTGTCAATGGAAAAGCATTTTCTAACTTCCAATATACATTCATGGACAGCTTATTCCCACTCACCACTTCCCACACACTCAAATCGCATTAGGAGTTTTTCTTAGCTTTACTATCTCTTTTCCCCAGTATTTGCTTCAATCTCTAATGCATTTACTGGCAGTAGTCACCTAACTCTCCTCCAGGCTCCACTTCACTTAGCTAAACAAGGCAAACTTCTATAGTTCCATGAGATAGATTCTCCATTTCCATTTATTTTCTCCACTTCTTAAGAACACTGATTTATTATACCCCATGATCAGTAAGGTAAATTTTTGAAGCACATGTAGCTCTATAGCTAAATACCAGACATGCACTAGTTTCTACTGGCAGCCCCATCTACTTAGTTAAAAAAAAAACACCACCACAAAGACCAAATAAATACCCATCAACTTACTATACTTGAAATGTGAGGTTTTTTTAGTTAACCTGCTTCGAATACTCATACAGAGTGAGTATTGTAGCAGTCTGAATGAACATAAAACATTCACAATTGCATTTTTCCGTACCTCTGGGAATGAATATGAAGATTCTTACTGAAGTTACTTGGCAATCATAAAGAATTGTACTCTGATATCTAGTGCAGTCATTTACGCCAATTTCCCACCTATCAGGAAAACAAAATCTGCTCTCTGCTGTTCACTGGTGCATATAAGCAAGGCATATGCTGGTGAAGAGAATCCAATGTTGGACAGTACTGTTATAACTCTAAATCTTTTGAAACTCTCATATTTCCACTGTTTTTTTCTGTTTAAAAAAAAAGCAACTGCCAAGAAGGTAACAATGATGATGACAAGCCTCCCAGTGTGAGTTGAAGTTAGAAGTTGTAAATTTTTTTTGTGTATCTGCAAAGAGCTGGACAATAACTCAAGTGAACTAGACCATTTGTTTCAATGAGATGTTAACTTAGATACTCAGGGATAATAATGTGATGACCACACTGTAAACTATCTCATTCTTCACAAAAACATAGATTTAACAAATTTACTGTGGCAATCTTTTTTTTCTCTCAGATTGTAGTCTACTTTGTGTAGATTCTCTTGTCCCTTCCTGCAGCTCTCCAGTATCCAAGTGCCTTAGCACCCAGCAAGCAATGCTGCCCAACACAGTCCGGTCTATGTTGCCTTTCCTAGGGTGGGAAGCATTTCCATACTGTTATGTCAGCAGCTGAGGCGTTATGGCAGACTGAGTTAGATTATATTCTTACACCACCCCTGTCATCACACCAAATTTGCATTTCCATTTCAGGAACTAGTATATGCTAAGCCTATGTAAGCTTTTGAGCCAGATACAGCATTGCAGGAGAGAAGCAATGGCTTCTCAACCCACCTCACACCTATAATCAAACACACGAATGCTCCTAACCCTCTACCACAATGTCAAAAGAGCAAGATACAACCATTTTCAGCAACACTTTGTTGAACTCCAAGCACTGTAATGGATGTGCAGTCATTCTTGGCATCTCAGACAGAAGACCATCCTGTATATATTTTAGTCACTATGGGACAACTTGATAAAAAGTCAGCTGTGGCTGACTCACCACTGGGAAAGTAAAATCTGGAACAGCAGGATCTTAAGTGATGGGTCAAGGTCAGAAGAATGCCCCTAAGGATTGTCCCACAGACTGTTGTCTAGTGGCCTGTGCAGAGCTCTATCACCTTCTTTTCCTTACAACAATGTATTTCTTCTCAGAGGTAAAAAAAAGGGAGTATCTATTTTAAATATACTTTCCCTTGGCAACTACAGATTGAGAAAGATAAGTCCATGCAGGAGAGAGAATGAAGTCCTACCCTTACAAAATCTTAGAAGAAAACAGCTTTTAGAAAGGCCACACTCCACTCACTAATGGTCTAGTATTTTCTCAAGGTCTAGCAAAGGGCTCAATAAGAAGTTGCACACAACAAGCTAGACAGATTAAGTAGACTTAGAATTCTTGTCAAAATGCATGGCATTAAATAACATTATGAAAGCAAGTAATAATAATACCCTATAAAAACTCCATTAGAAAAGAGGTAGAATAACACAGGTCACGTTAACTTACTGCATAAGGGAGAGGGCAGTTTTTTTCTGCTGGTGAGAATTAGGAAACTATCTAGCTCAGCAGCTATAAAGAAACCTTGAGTATCTTAGGTCAAAGGCCTCAGGTGGTCCCAAATAGGCAAACTGGTAGACTTAGGTGAAGTTACACTGAGAAATGGTGGGATATTACATGGATTTTAGATTCAGCTGGGCTAAATCCAGTTGCAATGGTTGGGTTTTGATGTTTACTTTGGAAAAAGAAGACAGGGAGGGAAAAAAAAAGTAAGGTAGGGAAGAAAGAAAGCCTATGCCTTCCTTCTTTTGTTAGTTGTTCATGACTGTGAGCCTGTTGGAAATAAAGGAACAAGGAGGGAAGGAGAAAGAGGGAAAGATCATACCTTCAACATGGATGGGGTTGATGCTGTAGTGTGTACTACCTTCAATGCCACTGATAACCCAAGTGCTTCACACTAAGAACAGCAGTATCAGAAATTGCCCATGGCCAGGCTAGAATTAAATCCTGCCTGTGTTGGAAGGACTTGTTTTGTGATCTATTGCTGTGACCTTGCTGCTGATTTATGGCTTCAAGCCTAAGACAGTGCAAGAAGTCACAGATTTTTTCATTTTTTTTTCTTTTTAATTCCATACTTCTGTCATCAATAGCTCCTCCATAGATGTGTTGTGCAAGTCTGTGAAATAAAACAACTCCCAGGCCTCTTGACCCTTATATTATTTTCTCTTCCACTGTCTTTTTATGCCATGTAGGAACCATAAAAGAATAAAAACTCATCAAGCACTCCTACCAGTTCATGGTGCAAAGTACATTTTTATAGCAAGTTTAATGTTAATGAGCAACAATTACTCTTGAAAATCATCATAAAAGGCATAAAAAGGCTGATACTGTACATTTGATACCTTCTGGAGGCCACCTCCAAGATGGAAGTGCAGTTAAGAGAAGCATGCACAAATTCCCTCTGCAAGATTATTATAATTTCCGTGTGCATGCTGCTTTTGTGGCTTGGGCATTCTTTACATTTATGGGAGTGCCGGGCCATTACTTATCATTGAGAGGATACAATTTGCACCCTTTAGTTGAAAAAAAAAAAAAAAAAAAAAAAAAAAAAAAAAATTTCACTTGACTGGGAAGGTGTCCTCAAGACTGTTACTGTAAAATCATTCCTAAGTGCTGAATACTGTCATTAAGAATTAGGAGCTAATCAGGGTTTCTTCTAGTGCTCACTTGTGTGAACAAGGACTTCTTTCAGGAAACAATTAGAGTGACATAAAATGAATTAGCAAGGCTTTAAAAATGACCAATAGTTCTGTGAAGCAATAATAATAATAAATGCCCAAGAGAGAATAATTTCTGAGTGGTAATTCACAGTAAAGTTCATAAGACTGTTCAGGGTTGTAAGAATCTGCTGAGCTGCTAATGTTTATGGCAGAATCCCACAAAGATGTTATAATTCCACAAATGTGGTATCTCCTGGACAAGACTGTATAGAAGTTTTTAAGTGCTTACTGTTTTGTTATTTAATTGTAAGTTGCAGTTATCATGAGAGGCAGACAGTATTTAAACAACAGAAAACACTAATTTCTGTCACTATGCTCCTTGGTCTTCATGGTAGACAAATCACATGGAAATCTACATCTGACAACTTTATGCTCATTTGTTTGCTTAAGGCAAAAAGTCAACATTCACTATTTTGCTACATTAGACCAGTAGTTCAGCACATTACTATATTTAATATTTATCAATACAATTCACTGCCAAGTGAGAATGTTGACCCTATCCTGCAAATGAAAGGCAAAAAGCAGCTGAGAATAACTAGGCAGGTGTAATGGAGTATAATAAATGCACTGAAACTATTTTATGTCCCCTTCATGTGCAAGGGTTTGAAGGATCACAGTTTGTTTGCCTTAAATCTATCAGATGTTGTCTCAATTGACTCACATAAAATCAGTGCTTACAAACTTTAAATTGGTTTGTCAAGAACAAAGAACCCCACCTTCCACTAGTCAGACATGATTTTTTCTGCATTTTTTTTCTCCAGATAAACCTAGTTCTCAAGTAAAGCACACAAGGTAGAAGACCCAGGGAGGGAACTCCTACTAACTTGGTTATACTTATTCCACAATGATACGGTGCAAATAGTGGATTGGAGTGGATGTGTTCACAGAAGAAAAATCCATGGAGGATCATTAATAACATCAAAGTCACATCTGTCATAGGAAGGCTCAGAGCTGGAAATATGCTATAGAGTGAAAAAACATTAGAGAGAAATTCTGTACCTTTTCTAATCTATATTCTTCACCTAGCCTTACTATTCCCTAGGCAACTGAGTTTAATCACTGATGAAGATGGGCTACATAGATTTTTGTTCTCACCTAGCACAGCCAAATAATCTGTTTATGGATTCTTGGGAAACAATTGATGGTTCATCAGGCTCCTCAGTCAGCTTTACATATCACAAGGAAAAAATGGTAAGGGAATTTCTTGTTTGTGACTATAAAAAGCTTCTGTGATCAGAAAATGGTGTAACACTTACTATATAGTCTTGGCTAAGCAACAGGTAGATCTTCCTAGCGTGCAGCTGTCCTGAGCCATAAGGTGATGATATATGACATGGAAAGCCTGAGAGGTTGTGTTCATTTGGGAAAGATTATTAATGTCTCATGTAGCCCTGTGGGTTGCCTGGTGTCAGAAGAGATTTCAGAAGTGATAATTATTTTAAAACAAGGATTAGCTACTGAAATCTTGTGTTCTACCTTAGAAAGATATAAATTAGGAAATCAAATGATAGCTCTCATTAAGATTTCAAAATATCTTCCCTTTTTGATATGTCCATCATAGGGTGTGAAAAATAGCACCCTTTCCGGTGTCAGCAAATGGTGTGTGGGATACTGAAAGACAGCCAGCCCTTTATCTTCCCACCTCTCTTAATTAGCAGTGGAAAGTCCTGTCCCAGCCCACCCTCACACACTGCACTGTTCTTAACAGAGCAGGTCTGCCATTTCAAACAATGTGCTAGTATTTTTATCAAGTTTCTAGCTCACTATCTTTGAACCTTTTATTGATACAATTGTGAGATTTTTTCAGAGGAGCTGATGAACCACTTTGAGAAACACATAATATATAGAAAGTTTTGCTGGGATTTTTCCCTGCTATTGGCCATTTCTCTTTTCTTCACAAGTAACTTTATGTATTAATTATCAAGACCTGAGCATGCAAAGAGTATGCATGCTACTGTTAGAAAATACAGGCAACTTTTTATATTTTTCCTTCCCTGCCCCCTGCCTGTAGTAGTGTCATCATAGCTGCAATTTTTCTTAAAGGAGACTCTGAACCAGTCTCCTTCCTGACTCAAATAACTAAATCTGTAGGCTGTGTACATTAATGTGTGATGTCTCTCCTGTTTAAGAACAAGAGTTTGGTTTCCAAACAAACTCAATCATCAAACTGAATCTCAAAAATAAAGGTAAATAGAAAGGGCTGAGTCTCCACTGGCATGGCTGCAGCTTTGGAAACCATATCTGAGATATCTTTAAACTGCTAAGACTACTAGAGTCATGGCAACAAGATTTAGCATGAGCTGTAATACTTAACATAGAATTGGCAACCACTGGCTTGGGCTGAACTTTAGGATACCAAAATTCCCTTTCCTTGGTATATCCTAATGCAATTACCTCCAAAACATGGGAGGATGGTGGGTGCTATTAGCCTTGACAATGTATGGCCCAGATACTTAAGACATTTTTCCATGGAAAAAGCATGCTTAAATTCTGAGTTCCAGAAGCATGGGCAGCCCTTAGGTTCCATTTAAAAGCCTGTCAGCACAATAGGAAAGGTCTTCTAAAGACTTCAGACTTATGGAGAAAAATATAATCGCAGGCCTGAGGGCAATTTCTTCCCTGTGTTTACCCCTTCTTGAAAGGCAGCAGCCCAAATAAGTTACTGTCTAGAGACCCTTGTTCATAAAACGTAGAGGGAAAAAAAAAAAAAAAAAAAGAAGAGCTTCAGAGCTGAGACAGAGAGCTGGTTAAGGTATTTCATCCTTGAATGAAATCAGCATGTGTGTTGAAGAGTGCATGAATTAGTATCTAACCTGAGAACTACCCAGTTGTGATCTCTTGTGATTTTTGTGAGGCTGGACCCATACAATTATACTAATAACTTTATGAAAGCCTTTTGTCAGAGGAGGTATTGCAGGACTGCTTGAAAAGCTGGTGATAGGATCATAGAGACAGCATGCCTGCTTTGCCTTCAGTTTTTGCTAAATCCCTGAAGCAAACGCTATGCATTAAAATGAAACTTAGTCCTTGCCTGACCCAAACATATGGCAGGGACTAGACCAGCATGTTCACTTACTGTCAAGGCATTCTCCTGTCTTCAAACACAAAGGACTGACTTTTCCTCATCTCTGCAAATGAACTGCCAGAATAGCTGTGGCCAGCACCTGCAACACCACCTCCACAGAGAAATTATATGGGATCCTTAATTGATACAGGTTAGAACCACCATGAAGTATCAACAGGTCACAATGAAAAAGACTCTCTTCTCATTCACAGCAAATCATGCTGAAACTTTATTCAGGGCAAGTCAGGCCCCTGGACAGCTTGCTTTCCTGAGCATCTCAGTAAAATACAAGCCAAAACCTTCCATTTTGCTTTCCTTTTGAGCTCTAGTGTTTACTAACCTTCAGTGGTGGACTTGCTGCAGCCTGGTTGCTGTTCCCCTCAACAACCCCTCCTGGTATGACAAGGAGTTACTATCAGGCAGGCTCATGTTGCTGCTACCTGTTGACATCAGCACTGAGCTCCTTAAAGATAGAAAGAACCTTTGAAAGAACCCTCATTGGTCAGGTATGCACACAGAAGCAAAGAGGGAGCAAGCTCTGTGCTTCCCTGGAGACCCCAACCTGCTGGCACTGAACAAGTGTTTTCTTCATCCCTTGGGGTAACTTCCTGTGCCCCTGTTCTCCCACTGCACCCCTTCACAAATTCACACAAAGCCTTTCATTTCCCACCACTGCATCTCCTCCTTCTTGTGTCTTTGCAGGGGGAACCCCATCTGGGAGCCCCTTTTCACTACCCCAAGCATCGAGACTTCCTCCAGTAGGTTTTTACACCTCCACTAGTGCCCAGCTATGCAGAGAAACAAATAGCCCAAAACACTAATGAAGCACCCTATTTCCTAAACACCACACTCCATACCACACAGGGCTGCTGTCTCATTTCTAAGAAGCTGCAGGTTTTCTTAGGGATGCCCATAGCTCAATTACTGCCCTTTTTCTTACTTTTATTAGTACCTGAAGTGGCTCACCTGAAGAGAAATTATTTTATGACATGTGACAGAAAAAACAAGCAGTGAGGTGATTTCTGGGGTGCCACAGTCATGCTGGAAAATACAGGGGTTTGGATCTCTAGGTCCTCTAGAAAGACAAACCTGAGCCCAGCACCTCTAACACCCACTCAGGAGAAGTTCTATGGGGAAACTGAGGCATGAAAGACAAAGTCACTCAAAGAAGAACAAAAACTCTGTGACAGCTTGAACAAATTAGATAATTTATAGAAATTCAGGTGTCTGGGTTCATTTCTTTAGCAGACGTGAATTAACCTAATCACTGTTTAATTGAACTGGGGCCTTTAATATAATAATATTAAGTTTTACAGTTAGATGCCTACATCTCTGTTATAAAAATTGCTTAGAGAAAAAGATTGAAGAGTCATCTTTAATGTTAAACCTTGGGGCAAATTTATATGAATGACCATGTTCCGATTTTGCTGCATATACATATAAATATGTATATTTTCTGAATATACATATTTAAATAATTGCTATAAATTAGTCTATTAATTGAATTTGATTGTGATTATGCAACTTTAACCATGAAAGCAAATCCACTGTTTCCTAACTGGACCAGATACCTGAAGAGGAAAGGAAGAGGAGAGGATGAGAATCTGAAGGAGCTGGGGCCTTTCTCTCAAGTGCACTTATGTCATGACCATATTTCCCACATTTCTTTTGCAAAGGAATGTATTCAGACATTGCATTCATACCTTTTTGACTAGCTACTCTGAAATATAGAAGCTAATTAAAATCAACCCAGTGTTGAACTTGTAAAGGAAAAAAAAAAAATCACAGGTAAGACACAAAGCAGTTAATATGAAATCAGATATAATAATAATGTTAGAATGAGCCTGAACTTGAACAATGAAGTCACAGACAGAGGATTTTTCTGAAAACATATGATATCTGCCATGAGAATGTGAAGAGCTATTGTTCCTAGCCACATAGCTTTCTGAAGCATGGCAGATGGAGGGAACAGTACATGTGCCAGCACATCTAATTAGCTCAGAGACTTTTAATTCCTCTAGTTTTTAAAATGCCATCTTTCATAGTCTGATCCTTGGAAGTGAGCAGGAGTTTTTCTGACTTTGGTAGGTACTGGCCTCAAACACACCACTGGGGAAAAAAAAAAGCGCCAACCAACAACAAAATTATTTGGCTACTGACTAGTTGCAGAGTTGTTTGCAAGACATAAGCAAGAGAAAGAAATGGATCAAAAGCAGGCTGAACACTCAGTCCAGGCTAAGAATACTCTTTGGTGTTCTTCTACTGCTATAAACATACACATTGAAGGTTAATTTCCTTTTCCTCACAGAATTTTTTTTTTCTCCCAGTTAACTCTGCTCCTTCTCCTGTTCCTACGTTCTCGTTTCTTCTCCATCCCATGCTCCTGCACACCTACATGCTTCAAAACATCAGGCTGTGCCAGGAATCCCACTCCCCCAAAGGTGCTTAATTTTCACATCAGCTACCTGGATGGATCAATTTTCTGTGCTTCATCCACTGGCAGCTCTTCCCCTCCTAGGGAAAATACAGGCATATAGCTGAGGGACAGTCATCCACTTGTCCTGGGGACTCCCAAAGCTTCTCAGAAGCAGAGATTCTTCTGCACAAGAGGTGGACGTGCTGTGGTGATTCACAGCACAGTAGAGGGATACAGGTTCAGCTGAGCTGGGAAGAAAGCTCATTTTCCTTTGCTTTGTGAAGGAGGCAGCAGGCTCTGCAGGAAACAAATTCCCCATATCAGTACCAACCTTGTTAATGGTTCCTGATCTTAGTGGCCTAGAAAGAGAGACACTCTTTATTTTTTTTTTTATCTGCCAAATGGAGCCAAGATGATAGCTGCCCAGACAGCCTTCACAGAGCCCAGTGTAACCAATACATGTGTTCAGCTCTGCCAGTCCATAACTGAAGCCGGCCTGAGCAAATTCATGGAGATGGGTTAGTGACTGACCAAGAACTTGCACTTTGATAACATGTTTCCTCAGACAAACCAAGAGATGCTGAGGAGATGAAGTATTGCCATCTCCATCTCTTATGAACAGAGGTAAGGGTACAGAAGTGATTGCATAACTAAGGCAAGGTGAAATTTTTGGGCAAGAGTTATAATGCAGTGTTAAATATCGTCATTCAGCATCATGGGCATCTTACTCAACTTGAAGAGGCATTTAAAATCAAATCAAATGCTGTGTCTGATTCAGCTATTTCTGGTGATAAGTAGTTTGGATCACTGCTTCCTTTCCCTGCTTGAGTATAACTAGGTGTTAGAAAAAGGAAGAAGGAACGTTTCCAGAAAAGTTACCTATTTTTGCTCTACCTCCCACAGGAGATCTGAGATCTGTTCAGTTGTCCTGACCATGATTTGCAATGCAAGCCAAGACAAGAATAGACATGGTCTGAACACGTCTTTCACTTAGGAAGAAAGATGCAATTCAAGCCCTGAAAACGTAGGTTCTGTAAACAAGGACAGAAATATAACCAGCACATAACACAGCTAAAAAATCATAAAGAGCAGAGGACTCTCTCATACAGATGTACATTGCTACTCATTTCTGTGATGGGCATACAACTACATTTGTAAACCTTTAACACAATTCCTACACAAGAATACATCCAGGAACTTTCTTGTTTGGGTAGCTACATAGTTGTGGAGTTTTTGTTTGTTTGGTTGGTTTTTGTGTGTGTACTTTTGTATCTTTGTTGTTTTGGTGTTTTTGTTTTGGTTTCGGTTGTTGTTGTTTTGGTTTTTTTCCAAAGAAAAAAAACTTTTTGGTTTTGAAGTGTGGAAATAATGTCCCTAAGAGCACACAGGCATATTCAACTGTTGTATGCGCTGACACCTATGCTAGGGGGTATCTGGCTCTTCTCCTGACCCTCTGTCTCCATCTCAACAGCTTATCTTTTAGAATTATTACCTAACAAGAAGTTAGATCTTTAAGCCCTCTTAGCATTCAGCAACATTTCAATTCAAGTCCAGTTGGTTTTGTTTTTGTTTTTTGCCTAAATATGGGGTTTACTTGAGGACTCTGCCTTGAAAAAAATGAGTAAGAAACTTCCTACTCTTCCAAAGATATTTTAACATAGATGCTAGTGCAGGACAGCATGTAAAGGTTCGATGCAAGGGTGTATTTCTTCCTCTGTTTTTAGAGGATTTGGTTTCTAAATTCATTATATCAACTCCCAAGAGGTACTTTCTAAACTAGTTCAAAGAAAAAAGAAAAAAACCCCAAACACCACCAAAAATAAAAACAAAACAAAAATCAGACCTGATGGGGTTGATTTAGGCTAAATAGGGTTGATATAGGCTAATTTTATGTTTAGGTTTGGCTCATGAATAACAGTAGTGTAAGCTAAAACTTTCCTACCCTCTTTATTTAACTGAACATAGCCAATTAAAACAAACCCCCATCTTGACCAATCTCAGAATTCAGAGACAAAATTTAGCCTTTTTTTTCCTGACGTGATGTTCAGAATTGCCTAGTTTGTTTTTTGGTTGTCTTTTTAAAACAAAACAAAACAAAACAAAACATTTTTGTATGAAGAAAAAATAAAATCCCACCAGAGATTTATTTTAAGTCCATTTTAAATTGACTTGATGGTTTTTCTTGACGTTTTCTACTCTGTAGTTTTAATCACATTCATAATCCACTCAGCATATGGTAAAATCTGAGAAAACTCACAGTCAGAGAGCCATTAGAATAAGCAGAATGAGACGCATTGCCTGTTTAGCCTTATATATTGCCTGCAGGAATTGGTTTTGCTTCCAGGGAAAGAAATTCTACTTAGCATGTAGATCTTCAATTATTAAATGTAATGGCTCTGAAGAAAAGTTGTTCTTTCTGACCCCTGGAGATAAGTAGCTTATGAACAATGGTAAATACCCCAAAGCTTGAATTTTAGACAGCAGCATTATATCTACAGCTTTGCAAGTCAATACAGAATTCTTGCTTTTTTAGCAAACACCAGCATTTTGTGCATTGAGATGTGAAGTGACTGGCAAACACACTCAAGAAAAAAGGAGTAAGTATATTGAAGGATGTAAACATCTGACTGAAGGACTGAGAACATTTTTGCTTTGATTGTCAGTTTGAAGGTAGGTCAGTCATTACTGGAATCCAAAGGTTATTTTAGAAGTGGGATGTAGGATTCAGAGATTTTGTCAGTAATGGGGGTGAGTCCACTGCATTCTCTGTAGCTATGAAACAGATGAGACCCTCATGCATAAGTATACTCCGGAAAGCAATCTGTGCTACTAGCCACCAGGCTGCAATGATCACAGGTCCTTGTTAAAGGCCTTCTGAAAATTGAAGACATTATTGAACTCTGAACTAGATGGGCAAGATAGGTTTTCTACTCAAACTGAAAAGTACCTGTACTCTTTAGGTTTAATTCATCAGCACCTGTATAAAAATTCATGGTTCATTTTCTCTGCAATAATTAGTAGAAAACTTTCTCAAAAAAAAAAACAAAAAAAAAAAACCAAGCCAAAAAACCCAAACCCTCAAAAAATTGGCTTATGCTACAAGTTTATCTGCCCAGAAAAATAATTCCTACAAAAAAAAAAAAAAAAAAAAAGAGCTTTATCATGGTATTCTTGCACACTGTGTATTATCAAAAATTGAAATGTATATACTTCATAACTTCCTTTAGTCAGTTTGTTTAATCTTAGATTTTCAGAGGATATTTAGAATTTATGTACAGTTATGTACATAAATTACATATATGTTCACCCTCACATTTCAGGTAATACACTATAAACTCTCTGAATAATTTAATGAAGCTAATAACACAATGAAACTACTGGAGAGATATACTTAATATGAAAATGAAGAAACACAGTATTGGTGGTTCTCAAGAAACACTCTGGTAGCAAAAAGGAAATGTAATCCATTGGTAGAGTTCAAATCTTAAAAACATTCCTTACACATCAGCTCCAGGGAAATCTCTCACTCAATTCCTTTGGCAGCAAAACAGTGATAACTCATTCACAGAAAAAATAAATTATGAAAGTGATCAATGCGATGCAGCCCTGAAGTAGCAGGAGTCCAGAACACCAAGTTCTACATACTTACCATACATAAGGTCACTGGTGCTCAGTGGCCCATAGAGGAAACTTTAAATTATTTTACTCAGAAAAACTGGTGATAAACCTGCTTCATACCAGGAACCTATTAGATATTTTTTGTGCTACTTCTGAAAGACTAGTTTATGAAACTTCTAATCAACAAATAGCATCTGACTACACCAGAGTCAACAATAGTAAGCAATAAATCACAGCAGCAGTCAGGATAACAGAGCTGTTGAGGACAGGATGTATCTGCATAGAGGAAGGACATATTTCCAGATGTCATCTTCTCAGGAGAGGTTCATTAGTCACTTCTTGTTGCTTCAGAATGCTGTCACTGCTTATCAACTTGGGTTGAGTAACAGGGGAACATGGAGAGAACTGTGCTTTCGGGAAGTGCTGTAATTTGGAGAAGAGGTTGTGGAAACGACACTGTGATCTAAGGCCTCTTAGAATCAGAAGAGTAGGGAATATGGCTAACAAAAAAACCCCAACCCACACTGCACATGACAGTCCTACATACTCTCTGTATGCCTGCTTGTCCTGGACTTCAATCCACAACTCCTCCATTGCTTGGAGCCTGAGCCTACCACAGCAAGCTTAAAGCTAGAGGCTCAGGTGATATTAGTCCAAGCATTCCAGTATAATAACATGGGTACAGGCATCCAAACATACCTGTCCAAATAGCTGTATGTGAAGATATGCCAATATCTGCCACAAAAACATAGTGTTAGTATAGCTAGACAGCTCTCATTGTCACTTTAGATACAGACTACGGCCTAACAACAGGTGACAAGCACAGAGTGAAAGTTCTGCGGAGACACAGGAATTACAGGTCTCCAACATAAAGGGTACAACCTGTTCCATGCTAAGCGCAAAAAGACTTACTGAGAGAGAGAGAGAGCTCTTCTGGGACATACAGAGAAATGGACATATTCACTACATGGTGCTGCCAGTGAAGAAGCAGAGATAATGATCTAAGCTTAAAGAAAAACTGTTAACAGGTACTTCAGATGCAATCACAACAAAGCTACTAGGCAGAACTGTTGAGTCTGAATCTGATCAAGCTGGGGAAAGAGCATATAGCGACATACGTTTACCACAACCCAACACACGACCCAACAATCAGTCACACTCTGAAGGAACACTATTAGATATCTATGTCTGTTGTCCTTAAACCAATCAACAAAGACCAAAACACCCAAGCAAAAAACCTGAAAACAACAACAACAAAACAAAAACAAAAAACACCAAACCCAAAAGTTAACAACAAAAAAAGTACCAAACAAACAAAACCCTAAAACATCATAATAAACAAATAAATCAACCTCCCCAAAAACAGCAATTAAAGAAACAACAACCTAAAAAAAAGCCAAGATCAAACCTAACACACACATCCCCCCAAACCAAACAACCCCACCATGAAAAATACCCAAAAGACCTAAATGCCATAATGGAGATCTGAACTAAAAAAAAAACTGCTCAGGTTATGTGACATATCGCAAAACAATAGGAAGGGGGAAAAGAATATGGACTATTGTGTAGCTTTGAAATATATGACAAATACAATAAAATAAAACCTCAACCCTGAAATCTTTAAATTCTTCCCATTCCAGAGGGAATGAAATAGTGTTTTCTTAATGGTGTGCAATGTGGTGCAGCAGAAATTGTTTTGCAGTGCAGGAAATATTCTTCAGGGAAAAAAAATTATTTGAAAGACCATGGAATGAAGAGGAAAATCCAACAACAAAAAACAAACTGAACCCTGAATAAAGCCTTAATTATACATTTTGAATAAGATGGCTCTCTGGCTGTATTAAGTTTAATGTAATTTTAAAGCTAAGTCCTTGAAGCAATGTAGAGAGAATGTGGATGATAAATCAGACTGTTCTTTAACTGCTGTAATTCTAAGATATTTTGCATTTTCTGCTCAGATAACATTTTAGGCCCTTTTTGTGTTTGCATTGGTGATTAACCTCTGCAGGGGAAGTGGAAGGGGCTAAAGAAATAATACCAATTAAATATGACAAAAGCATTTATCAGTCCAACAGTACATCTTTTCTCCCTTTCCTCAGGCAGTACATAGTTGATCTCTGCAGTAGAAAACCCTCCAGAAAATTATCTGGGTAGTAGCATTTCTCTGATCCACTTTTGATTATCAGAAGAGTGATGCAACTGTACAACTGGGCTTGCCTGCTGTCTTTACACTTAGCCTGCGAGGTGTTGGATTTCTTCTGAAGGCTTCTTTAAATTACAGTTCTTAGATTAGTCTCCTACATTAAATATGTGTAGTGAATATGTATTTATGTGTGTGCATGTACACAGATAAACACAAAGCACCACAATGGCCATCCTGTGAAACCCCATTGCAGAGGACAAGAATACAAAGTTTTTAGGAAAACTCTTCTTTGAACACAGTGTCAGGCCCTTGTTTGAAAATATGGTATATCTTATCTCTCCAAAAAGCAATCCCTTCAGCTCAGCATTGATTTATTTTTTTTTTCCATGACTAAAATATACCCATGAGAAAGAAAAGAAAGAACATTTTATTCAAACAATCACTCCTATTAATGCAAAGATTATCACCAAAAGATGACTCAGATTCCACAAAATCCCTGAAGTTTCACTACTGGTTTCACGGTGAAGGGTTTCTGTGGGGAATATAGACTAAACAAGAGGACAGAGAAGAACAGTGAGTTATAGCTCTGATTAAATTCTCCTGGAATATAAAATACTCAATAACTAAGTAAGATCCTGCTCTGTCAGGAGGGTTGGACTAGATGATCTTAGGTCAGCTACCAGGAGTCCCAGGTCTCCAAGACAACAGATGAAGTCTGGAGGGAGGAAGTTCTTTCCTCAGTTGAAGAAGCTTGGGTTAGTGACCGAGTAAACTGGACATCCACAAGTCTATGGGCCCTGATGGGGTACACCCACGAGTGCTGAGGGAGATGACAGAGGTTATTGCTAGACCATTTTACATCATTTTTGAAAGGTGCTGGAGAACAGGAGAGGTGCCTGAGGACTGGAGAAAGGCCAATGTTGTCCTAATCTTTAAAAAGGGCAAAAAGGAGGACCCGGGTAACTACAGGCCCATCAGCCTCACCTCCATCCCTGGAAAGGTGA
>JANHGL010004867.1:24157-35075 GCA_024611195.1 Ceyx melanurus | reverse complement strand
GTGATCCTGCTCTGGCAGGGGGGTTGGACTAGATGATCTTCTAGGTCCCTTCCAACCCCTAACATTCTGTGATTCTAGGTCCCTTCCAACCCCTAACATTCGTGATTCTTGAAAGTGCCTAACACCTGAAAAACCACCTAGATGCCAGCAATCAATAAATCCTACAGTAGTTGGTGGAACCTCTTGTTTGTCTTCTTGACATGTTTAGGTTGGATATTATGAAAAATATCTTCAGTGAAAAGGTTATTAAACACTGGAATGGGATGTCCAGGGAGTCACTGTCGCTGAAGGCGTTTAAAAGACATTTAGTGGACTTGGTTAGTTTAATGTATGGACTTCATGATCTTAAAGGTTCTTTCAAACCTAAATGATGCTGTGATTCTTCTTTCACCACTTTCAGAAATAAAATTCAATCAAAGTTTATTAGACTTTAACAGTAATTTATGTAAAAGAATAGTAATTTACCCACTGAAAAGTTCACTGACCAAAAGTTCCAAAACTTGTACTAAATGGTCACTACAGTCCTTCTGGCCTTAAAGTCTATGTGCTTTATTAAATAAAAAGGAATAAAGATAAATACTTTAAGATTAAGTAAACATGGGTCTAAAAAAACCCTCATATATATATATAGATATATATATTTAGTCATAAATAGTCAAGACAGTTTCTAAAATGTGCTTTATGTCTGTTGACAACCAAAAAACCCAAAGCTCCCAGAAGACAATTTTAAGATAAAATCCTCGAATAGGTCTACAGATGAGCACTTTGAAATAACACCTAAACCACCCATATTCTTCCAGGCATCTGCTCATGCAAAGAAGTTGGATGAAAGGGAAGAGTCAAATTTAAGGAACTTGCTGATCTGCAAATACTCAATAGGCTGTAACAAAAGGAATTTTTTTTTTTTTTTTTTTTTCAAAGTGTGGCGAAACTGCCAACCTGGGAGTCTTTCAGAACAAACTAGATGAGCATCAAGAAATAGTGTAACAGAAAAAGCTGATCCTGACAATAATGACACTTGCATTAGATGAGTTCTTGAGATCTATTCTAGTCCTACTTGTTTGATTTTGTCTGAGAGAATCAGGAGGCAGATTATTTTATCAGAATGAAAGTCAAACAATTCTTTGAAGTTGCAACCTTCAGTGCAACCTTCCTGGGAATGAAAAGCCAAAGAGACTCCTGACATTTACAGCTTGCTATGTAGATTTCTTCCTGCATAATTACAGTGAAAACATGTTTGTATGAATTTGATTGCTTTCTAGATTAAATCTTTCTTGGGTTCACATTCAAGGTATTTTTGATTAGACCATAATATTTGAGAAGGAAAATAAAGTACTTGCAATTGGCTTTGCTTTTTTACCATCTGTTCTTAAATGACATTGTTGCCACGTTCCTCCGATATACTTCACCTCTGCAAGCAGGGTCAAGGGCACTACAGAAGACTCCAACCCAAGCATAGAAGTGATGTGTATGGCTACACACAGATTAAAACTAAATATCAAAGTACAAAAAGAAGGCATGTTAAAGGGTAAGTATTAAAATGTAATAGCACAAAAGAAAAATTGGTTGGAGCAGGTGAACAGTCTCACTGAAATTTCCTTTGTGTTGAAAAGTAGACTTTTGCCCTTTGCTTCAGGAAAAATCAGAAAACATTCAAGAAAAAAATAAAGCAGAGATTTCTCTGTTTTATCATAAACAAACTCTTCTCTTAAAAAAGAACCAAAACAACAAAACAAACCCCCAAACAACTATCTGAATGTTCTTCTCACTCAGAACTAGTACTAAATACAAGCAAGACATTATTTCTATGCGTATCTCAGAAAATATGAACAAGAAAATAAAGGGGTGTTCTAAGTAAGGTTTTATGGGACAGTCTGTGAATTTGGACAGAAAGAAACGTTAAAAAACAACCCCAATGAGGATTCATTTATTTTGCAGTATGAGAGAAGCTAAGGAATACAGAAACATGGAGATAAGGAAGTTGTAAGTTACTCAAAAGAGACATGGGCAAGAGAAAGATGCAGAAAAAGCTGCAGACAAAGCCCTGCTGTAACAACTGAGGAATAAGCAGACTGTGAAAATCTGTCTGCAATGAAAACAAGTTCTATGACTTACTGTTCTGCACCAGAAATTACAAAAGCAGGTAAAGAGTTTCCAATCCAGCACTGAGATAGCCAGAAAAGGCTTCTAGACCAGTAGTGTGCTTGGCCTTTCTGTTAAATACCTGCTCTCAACAAGTGATACATGGGAACCTTGCAGTCAAGAAACATGCCCAACTTCAAAGAGAGAGCCACTGCACTGGAACAGGATTTCCTTGAAAATGTCAGCAAGTAACTTAATCCTGTTTTATTTATCTTAATCTGGAATACTGGATCAGTGATTTTCCTTTTATTGATTTTGACTATTCTAACATTCTCCAAGAAAGATAAATTCTTCCTTTCACAGTAGTTAACTCTAACCATACCAAATTCAAAACATCTGGGTTTTTTTTTTATTTTGTGGTATCTTTCTTCTTTTCACTGCAGACACAAGGGCTGGGAACTTGGTGCTTTGTTTTTTTGTTGTTGTTGCGTTGATTGTATAGTCATATGGCTTATAGGGTTGCAGCTTTAAAGAAACTATGAGAATTATATTACCAGTAACAAAACCGTAACAATTTTGCTCTATGTTTACACTTAAGTGGATTTAATCTCCTGTAAAGCTTGTAGATGCTATGTTAAAGTTATTAGGAAACCCTTTACTTCATCTTTTCAGCTATGGAAAGCTTGCTCTTGAACAAGAAGCTCTGCTTCTACCCTTTCCCATCTCACTATCATTCCACTACAAGAACATCCTGCACAGAGCTATGCTTTAAGTACAGAAGCAGTGCTTTGATTTGAGATTCTGCTGTATCTTGGCAATAGAAAATCATTCTCACTGGTGCATCTATAGACCTTTAGAGCCAAATAAGTATGTTTTCCTTCTGACGTTTGACATTCAATGAAAGCGTTCAAACAGAATAAAGTCTCCTAAGATCTTGGAAAGGCCCCAAGTTATCACCATATGACAGGATGTACTTACTGTGTCCATGCTATGAAAAACATAATAATGGGATTAACTTTCTGTACCCCAAGGCAAAGAAAAGAAGGTCATTCCAAAGTTACAACCATCAGAATGAACTGTACAAATAAAAACTTTCTGTACAGATTAAAGAAACTAGTTCCAAACAGCATCGGTTGAAGTTAAAAAACCTCACCTTTATTTACTCTAGGTGTAATGGATTTATCATGTCCTTAAATACATTCTGCACTACCAACCTCTTAGATGAGCTGGTCAAGTGAAAATTCAGCTCAAGATGTAGAGGTCCAGGGTAAATAGTGTAATTAGTAGTATTCAGTAGTAATCTACCTGAATAATAGTTTTCCTACAACAACCTCTAGCAGCAGTAGTGGTTGCAGGTATTTCCTGGTAAACAGACCTTGTTTCTAGCTGGTGATCCTCAGAACACTTAAAAGGAGTTATAAAGCCACACCATTAAAGGTAAGTCATATTTAATGACAATAGAAGTTTTGTAGAAAGCTCTATACAGCTACAGCCAACAGAGAGAAATAAACACTTCTGGGTAGTATTAAATTTGTACTAGATTGAGATTAAAAATGATTGCTTGGAGGAACCCACCCATTTCCATCCTCACTTCAGACGCAGAGGCAAAACAATTACAACCCAGTTTCTAAATACAAGATTTGAACCCAATTGAACTGGGTCCCAAGCTTTGTTGTCTCCCTGACCTATTTAATACTCTTTATTAATCTTTCAGGTATATCCCAATTTGAGTGAGAACAGAACTAATTCTGTTCAGTGATTTTATTCTTCAGCTCAGTCTCTTCTAAGTAACTGCACTTTCTGAAGTTAATGATTTTTTTTTTTTTCAGACAGTGTCCGCTTCTAGTAGTGATAATTCTTGATGTTTACAGTTACTACCAAAGATTGGTATGAAGTAAGGCTCTTGCTTATATTGGCTCCTATGAAGACCAGATCACTACTAAATCTTGTGCACCACTATGGGGGTGAAAGTAAGAGGCGGCAACCACAGGGAGAAGCAGACAGGACAGGTGACCCTAAAACAACCAACAAAGTATTTTATCTCATATACATCATATTCAGTAGAAAACTAAGGAATCGCAAGCGTCAAGTTCTTCAATAGCCACTTCTAGAATCTGGATCCTAATCCTAATTTTTGTCAGGAGAAAGTAAGCTAGTAGAAGAATAATGTGCAGACTGAATATTAAAACTATAACCTGAGGGAAAGCTGCCTTGAGTTTAGTGTTTATTATGATATGCAAATTGAATATTTCAATGAGAGAAAAAAAAAAAAGACCAACAGAAAAAAGTGAATATTGATTAATAGTGTTAATAGTGATTAATATTAACTGTAAGGACAATACATTTCCAGGATGTAGAAAAGAAGTTCATATACTTGATTTGAATAATAAGATGTGCAATTCCTTTTCTAAAGCAAATGCTCTACACCCGAGGTTATTTGCTTTGTGACATCTCTTGGGTTTCAGTGAGAAATTCCATCTAAGGTCAAGTTAAGGGGGAAAAAACAAACCACATGTTCCTAGAAAAGCTCCAGCACATCAAGACATTCCTAACCAATTCCAACTCGGCATGTCTTGACCTTTTGTGTCAATTGACCGACTCCATTGTGACTCTTTAGCTGTGTAAAAGGTCTTTTGGTTTCGACTATGTCAACCAGCCCAGAATGCCCCATGTGGAGTGGAGACTTAGAATAGTACAAAGGCATTCCTGAAAAATTAATCACTGATCCGTTCACATATATTCCCACCAAAAGCACTAGTTTTAATAAGGACTTCTGGTGGGAAAGACATTTGTCTTGAGTTAGCTCATTACACAATTAGTAATGAATAATAGTATTTGATGCTCACCTCAGCACTAGAGCAAGGAGTTTGATCATTTTGTCAATTAGACAGGAATCTACAGTGTGATCACTTTTAATATAATACAAGTCAGATTTGTGAGTTAGGACAGCTTTGATAACCAGACTAAGTGCCTTTGCAGGATACAGCATAGCTACTACATTCATATACAAGTTGTCTCTTTATGATGGGGAATAGCATGCACCCAGGCCAAGAGTTTTACAAGTTGACAGATTAATGTTTGGTGGTTTTGGTTTTGTTTTGTTTTTTTAAACAGTATCCCAATAAAAAATAAATTAAAAGTACTGTGAATTTACCTACTTAGGAGGAAAGTGGAATTGCAGTGCTGTTACTTACCTATTTCTCAGGAAAAAAGTAAAAAGGAGAGCCGTCACTTTAGAACCTTTTAAAAAGTTCTGTGGAAATAATTCTTGTCTTGTTTTGTTTCTTTTTTTTTTTGTTTTGGAGTTGTCTTTTTTAAGCAATTTTTCAGTGTTGTTTACCAACCTCCCCTCCCAGCCTGGACTGTTCAACACTAAAAGCTTTCTTCAAAGTGATTTTGAGAACCAAACTAGCCCTCTGCTGCTCTTAATTTGAGAAACAGAAAATATCACCTCACCCATCTCCAGTTCCCAAAATTAATTTGTTACAGCCAATTGTATCTGTCAAATAAACATTGCAAACACCATGCCCCCAAGATTGGCTGTTTGAGGGGAATCACCATCATGGAATGACCTTCACTGAACTGATATGGACTTGCTGCAGCATGGGCACCTTACTAGGAGCAGAAGAAGGGTCAAGTTGCTTCATGTTTCTATAGTTAATTTCCTTTTATCTCTTCCTGGTTTTGACCTATACTGTAAGAGTAAGAGCTGAAAGACACAGACCGATGTGCATTCAACATCTTCATGTAGTAATTAGCATGCTACTATCCTTTGATCAGGCCTATAACAGTAAAAAGGGTCCAGTTTTATTCTATGATGGATCTGGTCTAACAATTTCATACAGTCATTTCTTTGACTTTCTGTGATAGTATCATACATGGACATAAGTATTAAAGGAATCTTTGCCTGTTTATTTCCATGGAACCTTCATTCCAGAAGCTGAGGTTGAAGCCCAGTACCTCTGTTATTCCTAAGCTTACCCGTTCTTCATAAATTGTTTGAAACAAAATTATATGTTTATAGTCCTGTATTAATTTAAAGGCTGATGTATCAAAATATTAGATTTGGTTTTTTATAGATTTAGTAATAAAAGCTGTCCTAAAAATAATGTGCCCTCTGAGATTTGTATTAAAAATATTCTGGGAAAATAAAATAACAAAGAGAAGTATCCAAGAACTTGCCAAGGTTGTAATTACAAGATTATAGGGATGGAATTTTAAAATATATTTTCTGCTAGATTTAGCAAGTAAGTCACTATTAATATTTCCTTTCCCAAGCTCTCTTCTGCTATGTGACATACAGAAAACACACTGTCCTGTGGTTTCTTCATCTTTCTATGTTCATGCCAATAGTTAAGATTGTAAGGAAGCCAACATCTATGGAAGAATTTGTGCTGGTTTCAGAAAGAATGTAAAATGATAACACAAATCCCATAAATGTAAAGTCATAACACAACATTAAAGAATAGCAAGATTTCCAAAGTGAAGTTTTTGCACAAATTTAGGCAAATACTGAATTGAAGAATGTCTCCAAGACACTAATTGAATCATTTGATTGTGCTAAACAGTATAAATTAGCTGGTATAGTCTTTGAATGTGTAGTTTTCATTCCAGGCAACTAGTTACATGACAAATCCTCACACCTGTTTAAGACAACACAACCTACAAAGAGGTGCCCCCTGCTTCTTTATGTTGTGGCATTGGTATCACTATCATTCAAGAGACTAAAAATCAGATCTTTTCAAGAACATCTGGTGTGCTATTAAAAGTTTTGAGGAAAAAAATATTGAAATAATCTCATAGTCTATTATAGAGCCTATTCATAGCACTTACCTTTGCTTGCTGAACTAGAAATGATTGTTGCTCAAACTGCTTATCCATAAGAAATCAGTTCCAGGTATTCCCTACAGACCACTGCCCATGACATTAGTAATGGCTCATCAAAGCAAGAGTGATTCTAGAAGCAAACTTTTATACTGGTTTGAATACTATGCAGACAGTTGCAGGGATCAGATAATTGATTTGGAATTAAATTCACCTGCAGAATTTGGAATAACATCACCTGTAGCAGAAATACAGGCTGTGAAAGACATAAGAATTCCTAGCAGCATTTTGACTGGATCCCCAAATATTTTTTTTGGACCAAAGGAAACAGGAAGATAAGTTTGAAAGAAAGCAAATTATCGTTAAATTCACAACCATTTCAAAAGAGAAAAATGCTACAGTCTGCTGAGCTAGGTTGTACAGTGATATAAAAAATCTGAAGGAGGAGATAGAGATTTTAGAGCAAAACAGCAGAGCCAAACTCTGCCTTTGAGTTCAGCTGCATAGAAGATTCACTATTCTCTAATGCTAAAAATGTAGAACAGGAGCTACATTTCACAGCTGTATCAAAAACCTTTACTCATCCTTAGGTTAGGTTGAGTCAAGCTTATCTCATTACTGAAATACAGTAAGTTTAAAAAAATTGGATAAGTAAGCATATGATTTTAGTTATCCTCCTTCTTGAAAAGGAAGTTGGTCAGATGACCTTCTGAGGTGAAATAAATAGAAAGTACATTTTGAACACACAGCTCTTCCTGTGAATTCTTTATGGGAAATTGACTTTCTTCCATACAGAAGTTGCTTACAAAGCAAAGGTCTTGTTTATAAATTGTAAAAGTAGTCATGTAAACATAATAATCTCAGACTTACATTTTCAAACTTCTGATCCATTTACAACATGAGAAAAAGGACTGTGTTAAAGGTTTTGATTAGTCTTAGAATCTTCGTAATTCTCAGACCACAGAAAAACATTAGCTCTGGGTTATTTAGGGTTTTTTTTTTTATTCACTCTGCATTAAATCCCAGGAGTAGTGTATTTCTATTACTTCTTCATAAGACAAACTCCAGTATTGATTTCTGACGAAGATTCCATTATTATGCATGTATTTCACATTAACACTTTCATGATTCTAATTCAATATTTTGTGATCTGTAAGCGTTCTCAGAGCCTAATACAAACCACATTGAAGACAGTGCAGAAAAAGCCTACTTATTTAAATGGGTTTTACAACAGCAATCCTCAAATAAATTTAGACATACATGCCACCCTACATTAAACCTGATCATTCTCTGCATCCTCTCTAATGCAGCAATTGAACCTGACAGATCCTGTGAATCATGTAATTGAGAAATCAACTCACGTACAGAGAATTATGGCAAAATTTATTTAGCTTTTGGTAAAATCCTGAGCCAATGCTGAAGATTAATAGCATTCAGAGATCCCTAGGTGATCGTTATGGTTCGAAGAAAGGTTTGGGATTTTTTTTTCTCCTACAGAGATTGTTTCAGCCACAATAGAAATTCACTATGGAGAACGAAATTGCTACATAAACTCATGACCAGAATTCAGAATTACAGGCAGTTTTACTTCAATACCAACAGGATATGTCTGCAGAAAATCCACTGACTTTGTCACCCAAAATGACAGTGGCTTCTCAAGGGAATACTTGAAGCAATAAATGCTATATCATTTATGGATTTGGACCAGATTTTTATTTCAATGGAATCACTATGCATTCACTTCTGTAAATCTAACCCTTCCGTTGAAACTTTACACTTTTTGATGACTGATTTTCACATTATTACTATGGGTCAAGCCTTTCTTAAATCCATAATCAATATTTTTCTTTTGACTTGAACTCTCATGTTTGATTTCACTACTAGTTGACAAGTATAAAAATAACACAGGTTTCTCTATTCCTGCTTTGTTATGGATGTGCATCTCTTAGTAAATAGATTACAAGTGAAAACTTAAGATTTTTCTACTTACGTAATTCTTAAATCACAACATTTCTAATTCTTCTTATGCAATTGTAAAATTCTCCTACTGTTTTTCTGGGGTTTGTCCTTACAGCAAAAAAAAATGGTGCAGATGACATTTGAGCTTCCATTTTTGATTGAACTGGAAAATATGAAGGAGTTAAATTATTTTTTTGAGAAGTCAGCTTCTCCACTGGGGAGACATTGGCTAAAAGGGTTCAAAAGTCAAGTGGCATACAAAGTAATGTGTGAGCCCTGCTTTCATAAGGAGCTAGGCTAAAAGCAAACATAATCTTCACAGTTAACATTAATTGATACATTTCTCTGTGGTAATAAAAATGGGCAAGGACTGACTGAACTAGATGGATCTATGTATCACTTGTTAGTGTGATATGAAGAAGATTGCAGAATTCATACAATTTCTGTATCATAATGATCTTACAGTGACAATTTGCTCTACAGATTGGAAAAGCCACATATATTTTAATACCCTAAAAGGAGGAAGCTGTCAATGAACTGTATATGTGTCTTCTTAAAGTTCAGGGTAATATTGACATGGTTTACTGCTAATTGTTGGCATATTGAAGCCCAGCCCAGTGGTGATACTCTGCGCTACTGTCACTAAAATCCTGAGAGATTTCTCAACATCTGATAAAAGCAAGAGCTCCCTGTGTCCCGAGGGCCAGCATTAGCAAGCTAGCAGTGATGTGAAGCACTTGTCCAAAACAGTGCTGAGTTGAGCTGGTGCCCTGCACAATGTTCCCTTCTTTCAGAGGATTATGTTTGTTCATCAAAAAGAAAATTAAGGGCCAAAAGGTGTCTTCAATAGCTCTTTAGCTGGCCTGTGGTGAATGTTGCACAATCTCATCTTCAGAGTGATAATACTGATTGATGACACCATGTCATGGCACTACAGGTTATGAAGACAATAGGAACGGAGCCTGAAGAAGTGAAAAGATTTCATTCATCATTCTCGTGATGAGACAAATCTCAGCCCTTTCCAACCCATTCTCTAAAGTGAAACCAGTTGAAATAGTAGGTGCACTTCAAAGGGTTCTCTTTCAGACAGCAAGCATATCACTGCTTAGATTTCATGGGTTGCAGACCAATTACTGTGCTCCTGAGATAGAAGATTAAAGGAATTAAAAATAACATCTTGGGTGGGCTGCTGTGGTATTTAGCTACCTTTTTAAATAAATAATACGTGCAAAAAAATCCACTGAGAAAGCCAAAGCAACCATAAGTTACACATGTCACTTCAGATATCTCTTCCACTGTAGAAAGAAAATTGGGTTTTCTTCCTTTCAGCCATTCCAGAAACAGTACCAGTTTTCTCTGTTGTAACCCTTTGTACCCCTGGAAACATCCCTTATTCATTGAATTCTCTATACCTGCTTTTTTTAGCTGCTCTACATGTATTGCAATAAGCATTAGAGCACAGTAGCAAATTGCCATTTCTGTTATCCATGACTGAAATTTCCCCTGCTAGTAAAAGGCTGGTAGAAATTAAGGACACCGCTGTTTTCTATAGAGAATAAGAGAGGAAAGAATACCCTACAAACCAGGATAAAAAACTCTTTCAAATTCCATCACGATGCTGGCATAAACTGCCTGTACACTTCATTGGCAATTCAGATATTCCATCAATGAAAGATCAGGTGCAACAGTAGAGTCCACAGAAACATTCTATGTATAAAGAAACAAATTATAAAAGTGATACTGTACAGACACAGGTCTGGACTAAGTGTTTCCCAAAATCTGGGACCATTCAGACCTGGCTCAGACATTGCCTGTGACAGTCACAAAGTCAGAACCAGAACACCCAGAGATAACATGTTTAGACTCCAGGTTTCACCCTGTCACTATTGTAGATGAATTTTTTGTTGCTCTGGTTTCCCTCTTGTGTTTTCTCTCTTTTTTTTTTTTTTTTTTTTTTTTTTTTTTTAAATGTGTTTTTTAAAATAATCCTGGTTTACGGAAAAGTGTGTGCTGTTTTTTTTTTTTTTTTTATTTAAGGGAGAAAATTTTTCGG